>JAVSBS010007148.1:0-10127 GCA_033124195.1 Coracias cyanogaster | reverse complement strand
AGGGGTCAGGGAGATGTTGGGATGAAGGTTGGACTTGATGATCCTAGAGGTCTTTTCCAACCTAAATGATTCTATGATTATTCATGTCACCTAATCCCTGTGAAAAATACAGTCTAACATTCCTCCTTTTGCCTTGAAACCATCTAAGATGACGCCAGGAGAAGGCAAGTGACTCCTGGGAGAGGTCTGAGAAGCCCTCACTTCTATTACAATATATTGTTAGTTAACAGCTGGCTGAATATGGGCCACCAGTGTGCCCAGCTGGCCAGGAAGACCAACAGCATCCTGGCTTGTACCAGCACCAGTGTGGCCAGCAGGACTCGAGCAGGGATCGTCCCCCTCTACTGACAAGGGTCCCAGCCGCTGAGGAGACCCGGCGGAGCGGGACAGGGAGGGAAACCCCCTCAGGGTGCTCCCAGCCCTGTGACAAACCGCCATGCTGGCAGAGCCCCACACACATAGGCCTCAATGCAAGGAGGGAATTGGGGAATTCCCATTGGGGAACCAAGCCCCTTGGTGAGGAGATGGGACAAGGACACGGCGACGCCGGGGGCGACGCCTCCTCAGCGAGCCCGTCCTGAGGAATGGGGGGACACACGACAACAGGGGAGACGGGGACAACCCACCCAACATGGCGCCACGGCGTCGCCACATCCGGGTCCCCGCCCGACCTTCCTCCCGTGAGCCTCAGCGCCCCGCCCCTTCCCGCCTTCCCCCGCGGCGGCGCAGGACAGCAGCGGCAAGATGGCGCAGCCGCCGGGTGAGTGCGGCGGGCCCCCAAGGTGACCGCGGTTCTTTCCTCTCCCTTCCCTTCTCCTCTGACCGGGCTGTTGTCCCTCTCGCTCTCTCTCTCCGTGCCGCAGTTCTCCTCAAGGACACGAAGCTGCTGGACGTGAAGCTGGGCCAGCTGCCCAGCTGGCTGGCCATGAGAGACTTCACCCCCGGCGGCATCGTGGGGGCCCTGCGGCGAGGTGAGGGGGGCTGAGGGGGGGTCCTGCCCTGTGGCAGCAGCTCCGCACCCCTTCGGCCGGCGGAGACCCCCAGGGTGTGAATCCCTTCTCCTGAGGGAGCTAAGCCGAGCAGTACAAAGCATCTCTGGCTGCCCGAGTGGGTGTTGGCTGAGCTGTGGGGGGGAATCCGGCCGTACAGGGGCTGCTTTGGGGCGATTCTTGCTTTCCCAGAACGGTGCCCCCTGTAGCGTCTTGTTCTCCCAGCTGTAAATTTGTTTCTCGCGTGGGCTTTATGCAGCAGAGGTTTGTTTTTAGTATTCCTTCTTGGATAGAGAGGAAATGCAGTGACTGTACTGCTGAACCTATGTGCTGAAAATCTTGAGGTTTCCCGATATCACAAATAAATTCAAAACAAAAGCAGCTGATCCCTAAACATGGTAAGAAAGGAAGCAGGGCTTTTATAGATCGCTTGGCAAAATTTTTGACTGATGCCCACTGCTGTAGATACAGACACAAATCAAATGCAAGTATCTACATAACGTCTGTACACTGGTATGAAAGAATTAGATAATTCCAAAGCATCTTGAGCTCGTGAGAGTCACAATAAAGTTTAGGGGGAAATGATAAATGCCTTTCCCCCCCTTTTTTTAAGGCTTAGCACTCTTAACAGGCTCCCATTGCTTAACTCACAAGTTGCCTCTCTCAGACTCGCTCCTGAGACTCTCATTGAAACAATTTCCAGAAGTTCTGTGAAACTGGGCTCTTCTTTCTGATGCAGAAAAATACACAACTCACCTGGCCACTATGAAAACTTTCCTCCTACACAGGTCACGACAGATACTACAATAAATACATCAACGTCAAGAAAGGGGGCCTCGGCGGCATCTCCATGGTGCTTGCTGGTTATGTTCTCATCAGCTACATCTGGAGCTACAGTCACCTGAGTGAGTAAAGCAGCATGGCCCAGTGGGTGCTGCAGCTTGGGAGAGTGTTTGGGGCAATAAAAGCAACTAATCTGCTGCTGCTTTAAGAAATAAAGTGAAATACGGTCCTGACCACTGCTGCTTGAATCCGAGCCTGCGAGCAAGCGAACTTCTTTTAGCAATAGAGAACTTGAATGCTTTTACTAAGTTCTCGGATGGTCAGTGTTTTCTTGGAGATGAAGAAAGGTTCAGTCTTGTTGCACGTCTGACCTGGCAGTACTTAGAAACTGCATGCTCGGCTATTTTTAGTGTTTTCTTTCCTGTAACTTCAAGTGTGGTGGTTTTTTTTTTTTTTTCTTGTGATTTAAAACAAACTTGCTTTTCTTTGAATGATACAGAGCATGACCGCCACAGGAAGTACCACTGAAGAGGGAATCTCAGAGTGAAGGTACAGCTCTTGAACAGACCTGCCACTGGAACAGTTACCCCAACAGACGACATTTGAACTATTCATGCTAAGATCTGTACTACTATGACCAATAATAAAGTGCACACACTTTACATTTACTGAGCTGATGCTGTCAGAACTGATTTAATTGTCCTGTGCGAGTGAGTTTGTCTTCTTAAGAGTCTTCCCCCCTCAAGGATAAGTTCAGAGATGGTTGGGAAACCATCTGCGACTCGGGTTGCTTTATGAACTGGGGAAACTATTCCAACTGATTCCTATTGAACTGCTTGATAGAAGTAAAAAGCATTGGATTGAGTCTTAAGGGCTATTACATACAGGTTGGACAGTAAGCCCATAAGGCTGTATTTTGATCTTGCATGTCTTTATGATTTAAAGAACAATATCTGAACTTTAGGTGGCTTGTTGGTGTGGACACGTGTTTCTGATTCTCGGGCTGTCACCTGGGGACTGTATTGGGGCAGTTTCCCATCATTGCAAGCACTGTCCGAGATGAGAGTGGTTTAGCTTTAAAGTCTGCAATGCTCATTCCATCACTGGGATTCTGATGCTTCCTACCTCTGATAACCCATTTCTATCAAAACTCTACCTACTTTGATTGCAAAACAAAGCTGGAAGGTTATTCTGACTGGGTACAAGCTTAAAACACCCTTAATAAAGCTCCATGAAATGAAACTAAAGGAAAACTTTGCTTCAGTGAGAGGTTTAGCAGGCTTGGAGGAGCTCCTGGGGGTTTGGTCGCTGCTGCTGACCCTCCTCACACCCCCCACTAAACGCATCCCCTGTCACGACTCTGCTGACTGTGTAAGCACAGCTGGGTGTTGCAGGTATGACCCACGGTGTCCTCTTCTGAACAGGAGGGAGGGTGAAACCGCTTCTTGAGGGATATGAAGAATCTGAGTGGCGAGAGGAAGGCTTCCAGCCAGACGACAAAGTGGTGTAGTTCCCTTTCCACATACACAGCTACACGCAGGTAACACACGCTCATGGTTTGGCCAGTGTTCAGCCTCAGGACACACCATGTTAGGAGATGTTTGATGGTTCTGTCACACCACAGTCACAGAGACTTGAAATGTCTATTTGGACCAACTCCGACTCTCCACAATGAAATAACCACAGTCAATCAAACCAACAAAGGTTCTGGTCACTTCTCTTAATCTGGTTCTTAAAAAAAAATCTCAAAATAAATCCACACCCAGATTTTTCCATCGGTACATTTCAATAAAAACAAAGTATAAAGGCAGTCAGCAAACGAAACGAGAGGTGGGTTAGAATCAATAAGGCTCATGTTGTAGGTGCAATTTTTTGTTTGTTTTTTTTAATTCACATTTTATCATTGGCCCTTTTGAAATAAGTCTTCTGACAAAATGAGTGGGGTTTTGGCTTGCAAAAAGAACGCTCTCCCGCTTTTAAAAGCGGCGTTCCGTAAGAATATACATTGCCACTTCTCGGTCTTCTCTAGGCTACAGAAACCTGCTCAGGGCGAGCTGGATGATGGGGGGGCTGAGACAAGGCTCTTCTAGTACCTGCTCCTCGAGCCGCGCTCACTTCCCTCCTTGCTTTTCACAAACTGAAAACGAGCACGGACGCAGCTTTCCTACAATCACTGCTCCTCATGGTCTGGCTAAGCACAGAGATGCCAATTTATCCTCCCCTTGATGGGCTCTCACCCAGAAGATTAATTTCTAACCTCCAGTATAGCAAGAAGCACAGAAACAAAGCAAGTGGATGAGACTTTGACTTTTACAGCCTGATGCACGTGACGCGTGAAGTCAGCCACCGGCTGACCGGCTACAACAGGCTGGACCTGGGAACACAGCTTTGCTTTTCAAGAGCTACAGGGCAGCAGAATCCCCGTTTCCTCACTGAAGGGAAGGCATTTCCAGTATCGGTTTTCCCCAGTCAGTCTTCCCGCTTCCACAGGGAGGGCTGAAAGGCTGCAGGTTCTCCAAAGAGAAGTGGCAGAAGGAAAACACTTTAAAGAAAACACTGGTGGTTAAGATGCGTTTACGGAGAGTGCTGCACCGGTGAGGGGGTCGTGTATCTATTGGCTTTTAGATCTACCTTTCAGCAGGGCTCAATGAAAACAGGCGGAGGCCGAAATCTATTTTAAAAAGGTTAAAACATAAAAAAAGAAAGTTGTGGACAATTACAAAAATGTTGCTTAGCAGCAGCCAGCCTCTGACCAGTTCTTTCAGTAATGGCATTAAAAAACAACCTGATTAATAGTTCAAGACATGGCGCTAGGCAGAAACCTTTTCTCAGTGCTAACAGCTCCCCTGCGCTCTGTGTTCGGCTCTTTCACTGTCCACTGAGAAAGGCCAGATGTCCTTTGGTGCATCTGTTGGCGTAATGACCTTTTTCACCACACTACAAGAGAAAGAGAGAGAGGAATTATTACACAGCTTTTCGCCCCTAGCTGCCTTTCTTAAGGTAGCCAGCAACGGTTTTGATTCGGAAGCTTTTCCACGTGTGGAAGATGCAGCATTTAGCAGGTGAGATGAAACAGCATCACAAAGGACACAATTTATGGGCTATTTCCACTCCTTGGAGCAAAAGCTGCTTCTGTGGTGGGAGCATCCTGACGTCATGTTATTGAAACGTGCTACAAAGGAGAGAGCTCTCGGCACACCCTGCGAACACCAAAGGGCTGTGGCACACAAGGAGAACGTCAACATTGGAGGCTTCCAAGACTACTCCATCTGATAAGCTCTACACCAGAGATCCGTGGGGTCCATCCTGACCAGCTACCCTGAATTAAAGTGCTTCTGAACAAGAGATTCACAACTTGGCACCCTGAAGCTATTCAAGGCCAGGGAGAAATGCCAGTATCTGGGACAACAGCATCCTCCAGACGTGTCATTTACTTACAGCTAAAATATGCAGCTATTTAAAGGTTTTTAGTGAAAGGGATTCAGCTCCTTAATATCCCTGTTCAATCACAGTAATTTCTACCCAGACAAGCTCCTAAGGCACAGAAGTTGGCACGTACGATGATGTAACTGTCAAAACTGATGGGACAGGATGACTTTTTGCCCCTTTCTCCTGGTGAGGGTTGGGGCTTTTGTGGAAAAATAAACAGAGGTGGAAACTCAGCTGTGTCAAAGTTTTACTGGTGCTCTACAAGGAGCAACCAAGGTGAAGAGAACCAAGAGCTCGCTCCTGAGTTGGACAGCAACAGGGTGCATTGATAGCTGAAATACCGAGCAGTCTTTGCGCATTCAACTGCCGTTACTCGCAAGGACCTCCCAGGATAACAGGGGAGAAAGAAATCTTTTACCATCACCACATGTAAGCAAATTGGCTCATGAGACAAAACTAATTCTGCTTCTGGACATCGTTTAGTGGTCATGGTAGTGTTGGGTTGATGGTTGGACCTGATGATCTTAGAGGTCTTTTCCAACCTTTATGATCCTATGACTCTAGTATTAGCTCTTAGGGGCAGTCTCCCTTAACTGTCGCTTCGGTGGGATTTCCTGTTTCTTAGCAGACAAGTAAAGTGTCCCACAGCAGCCTTAGCTGTCACAGCAAGCCCATGAGCTGCCAAACCAGCGGCCCAGAGCCTTCCTTCCCCTCCTCATCTCTTCCCTCTCAATTACCTTGTAGCAGGTGACTTGCTCCAACGGCCGGGGTCCTCTGTTCCCAGTGTTGTTATTTTGAGACTGCATGACTCCGATGACTTGGGGTGTCCTCTGTTGGTTAGAAGAGTTCTGACTCGTTAAGTGCATCGAGGATAAAGACCTTCACGGCTGTTATTTTGTTAAGGAGGCAAAAGAGCACCCCATATATCAAATGATCAATTTTCCTCCCTATCTCTGTGTGGGTGCTCTGCCAGCTGGAGCACCAAAGAAGGAATCAAGCACTGAGGCTGACAAAGCCCAGAGATCTTGCTTTTCTCTGGAAAGCAGCTTTAGAGGGTAGGTTTAGGCTGCTAAAATATCACTGCCATCAGTGAGAGATGTCACGCAGATTACAAAACCTGGCAGATTGCTGCACAACCACGTACGATGTGCTTCTATGTAACGTGGGAGTGTTCTGTGACTAGATCTCCTCGTGAAGCTGGAGCAACTGTAGGGTTTTCATCACTATAACGGCACTCGGGGTTGCTCACTGCTTAATTCTTGCCTAGCACCCTTCCAAGCAGTGCGCCAAGCAACAGGGCAGCCACTGCTGGCCTCTGAGCTGGAGGACTGAGGTTCAACAAAGTGAGGGGAGAAACAGAACAAAACAAACCACCAAGCTCCCAGGGCAAAGGCAGCAGCAGTTTGCTGTGAGCAGATGGTGGACATTGAGCGCTGGGAGGAGGAGAGAGTCTGGACAGTGGTTTCCAGATTATTTGGATTTCTCTCCAAGTTCTTAATTACAAAAGAGTATCACACCCTGTTGTGAAATAGGAAAGCTTTTCCTTCATTCAGTGAGTATTTCTCCATGACTTTCCAGTGAGCCAGATCCAAGAGGCCAGGTAACCAGTTGTGACTGCTAGACAATATTCCCTCTTCTAAAGCCCTGTGGGAAATGCTTTGAGGTTGGGCGCGCAGGGGAGGAAGGGGAGCTGGGTACCTTTTGTTGTGTCTGTGTCGGTTGAGGCAGTGGTGGTTGCTCTGTGGTTCCCATTGGCAGTTCAAACCGAGGGCTGGTTTAGACGGAAACAAGAAAATTGATTCTCAAATCACGTGCCAACATCTTACCATCAGCTCAGCCAAGTAACTCCAAACAACAAAACATTCAGCCCATTAAATTCGGCTCATGGGAAACAGATCCCCCCTCCCCACTTCTCTTGGCATTCTGACCTCAGCAATTACATATCCCAACCCAACAACCCAGGACGTTGTGTAACCCTCTAGCTGTGAAGTCTTCTGGAACATAAACCCACGCAACCTCACTGCATTGGGGACATCCGACCACCACTCCAGACTTTTACTGGTGAGTCCCTGAAGAGGCCCTGACCCATATCTCACATCAGTACAACCAACTAAGCATCGGCCAAGTCTCCAAAGCCATTGGGAAGCGCTGGTGCCCCCTTGTTTGACACATAGCAGATGATAAAGGAAACAGGAGATTAGAGGAGGAGCCTGAAGCATACTCACTGCATGAATTTACAGGTAGGCCCCTCCGGACAGAATCCTACCAGGTAATTCACACAAATGACTCTTCGAGTGTGTCGGTGTCTGCAGAGTGGACCTGCAACACAAAGCTCAGCAGTTCACACTCTGTGTATATGTTCCTTAGCACTCAGTAGTAGCAAGTACCCAAGCAGATCATGCAAAGAAAGAACAGCAACACCCTACCCTTGATTTAAAGCCACAGAAGAAGCAATGGCGTGACATACATACCATGTTTACAGAAGCCTCTGTCATACCAGGGACAGTCTTTGATCTTAGATTCCGGGTCAATGTGCAAGAATGGACATTCTTTGTTACTGCATTCCCCTGTACCAAAGGCAAACACACTGCTCAGTCAACTGTGTAGGTCTGAGAGCGAAGGACTCTCACATTACCTGGATCATGTAGCTCCCACAAAGCTGTTCCCAACATTCATAAGTTCAGGCACAACAGCCTTGCTGCCTGCCTTAACCTGGGTGGACACCACCAAGGACTCATCCCTGGTGACTAAAGTCCTACCAGACTGGATTATTTAGGTGTGCTTTTAAAAACAATGAGGAAACTAAATTTGAAAGAGCAGTCATGATAACAAAAACCAAACATTTAGTGCACCAGAAGTGTGGAGAAACTACAAATTGCGCACTAACCTCAATCCAAGGAAACCTACAAGACTGTAAGTTTCTGACAGCAAGTTGCCTCATTATGTCCAGATCTCCAGAGCTGGAAAGCAAGTGCATAAAAGTTTTGCACCCCCATGCCCTCTGCTGCTCATCAACTCCCCAAAATAAGAGTCATGCAATGACCAACTGCTCAGCCTCCTCATCTCCTACCCAAACCAGAACATAAGGCATAAAACCCAGTAAAAACTTGAACTTCCCCCCTCTTCCCCTAAGGGACAAGCTCTTGAGAGAGAAGACATCTACAAAACGTCACAAAGTTAGGGGAACAGTCAGAGAACTAAGCAGATCTGAAAAAATTACAATCTAACAATATCATCAGACACAGAAGAACTGTAATGCTCTGAAGACGGATAAGAGGGTTGTACCAGAATCCTCTTCAGCAGATTCCCACACTAGCGAGGAACATTGAGCAGGAGCTACAACACCCCTTACCAAATTTGGAGTAGAAGTAACACTCAGGCATCTTGGTCATGTCATACTCGTGCAGAAACTCGCACTGGTCGCCCTTTTTGCACAGTCCTCGTAGCCAGTGTTTGCAAACAACTGTCTTTTCCCCGCTGATGTGTCGGAACGGACACATGCCTCCTGCAGAATCACAGGGTAAAGAGAAGGGAAAAAAGAATAGTTAAATTATGCAGCACGAGGAGGCACAAGGCAACAGCAACACTTTGTTCCCCTCAGCAAAAGGAGTTTCAGAAGCCATTACTTTTTCTTATTAATTTAGCCTTTAACAGCAATAGCAAACCAGGGAGTTCCAGACAAGTATTATGTTACCCTCTAACAAGCTAAGCAACGTAGTCTCCAGCTCTTTACCCCAGCGACCACAAACCCCAGCAGCTAATAGAGGCACATTCACATCACAGTCTCCATGTGGTAAGTTTAAGCTTTCCTTTACCAGTAGCTTTGCTTATTCTCCTCCCAACTTTTTTTAAAAATACCATTATTTCACAATTGCTGCAGTTATTCCAACATTCTTCAGTTTTATCCTGCATCTAGGTTATCCATTCATCTTCACAAAAAACAAGAGTACCGTAGATAGCGCTAGAAAATCTAGTTTCCCCCTTCCTCCCCCATGAATAAAATTGTATTGGAAATATCACTTGCCTTTTCCACAGGCTGCTTTTAAAAAAAATTCACAGACAGCTGCGCCTGACTCTGTGGAGAGAACAAATAAATATAATTAATTTTAACAAAGCTTTGCGGCACCTTTAAAATATTTCCTTCTCCAGAAAGAGAACCTGGTCCTCAACACCAAAACAAAAGCAGCATTTCAGTTTGGAAAATTTACTTTCCTGCCTAAGTTCCTCATTCAAGTCTGGCCCTCAAAATACCCATATTCTTCTTGGGGGACACCAAGGAGAATTTGCAGAGGTTTATAATAGTAGAATACCAGGGTTGGTATCATCTGGAACTAAGGATCATCTGGTACAACTTTTTACGGCAAAGGCTGGTCTACATAAGATGCCCCGGCACCTTGTCCAGCTGTCTTTAAAGTGGCTTGGTGATTCCTGTTTTACCTTTCAGATATTTAGGTTTTGTTGACTCTGGTTTCCTCTGCTGTTAAGCCAATCACGTCAGGGAACTCTGTATTTACAGTTCTGGCAATAACAGTCCAATATTTTTTTGACCAGAAGAGCCAGAAACAACCATTAGTGTGTTATCCCTTGCTGATCCTGACCAACAGGAACTGCAGCATTCAAGGGAGTTGAAACAAAAGTTTCATAGCCTGGCCAGAAAATTTCAGCAAACTGAGTCTCCTGAGACTACCCATATCAGATTATTAGACTGAAGGAAAAGGTTTAGAGACCAGGCTACAGATATACCTAGAGATTAAGTCTCCTTGCCATCAAAATGCCACAACCATCAAAAGGGAATGAAAAGAAAATTGTAGAATCATAGACTGCTTTGGGTTGGAAGGGACCTTTAAAAGTCATCTCATCCAACCCCCCTGCAGTGAGCAGGGACATCTGCAACTAGAGCAGGTTGCTCAGAGCCCCGGCCAACCT
>JAVSBS010007146.1:26705-126694 GCA_033124195.1 Coracias cyanogaster | reverse complement strand
TGTCATGCTCCATAAAGAAACTTAATTGCTTTTTGTATTCCCTGAAATGAGGTCTACCACGGCCTTCAGCCTCAATGCAGTCTCCCAGGTCACCCAGCATTGCCAATTACTGATGTTCTTTTATTGGGTCCATGTAAGCATTTGACATTGTTTCTTAAACCACTGTTAGGAGAATTGTGTGAGAATGAAAAATGCCTCTTACAATGTTTTGGGACCAAATGGCAGAACAAATCCAGCCTATTACCCACCTCAATACTGATCTCATCAGCTATCTGCAGCTGCCACCTGAAATGGTACCTACGCCAGTGCCTGCAGGTTGCAACTTGGAGAGAAGGGATTAAGATGACTTGTGCTAACACACTGGAGTAGCAAAGAGGTTTATGCACAGCTCAGCTTGTACTGGCAGATGTACTTTTATTTCTGCACCAGGAAGAAAATGTCATGGGCAACATACACATGAAGCTGTCAAGCAAAACGATGCTTTCTGCATCCTTCAGCAGGAGTGACTGCGCACTCCTGGATGAAATGCTCTCCTTTGCAGAAAGGTTTGACAATAACATGCAAGTACAAAGGTGAGACCTGCACAGACATTATCTGAACGGGGGTTCACAGAAAAAGGCACTCTTCCCTCATTTGTGGGTATGTGGGAGGCCTGCAGAGCAACTCAGAACTCCTCCAGTGACATCTTCCTTGCATGGCTGTGGTGAAAGGGGCTCAGGTGCCCACCGCAGATTCACTCAGCCCTCCGAGACCAGTGGCACGGCTGCCGCGCCTCGGAGCCCGCGCTCCGGAGAGGCAGGAGCGGAGGTGGCCGAGGGCAGGGACAAAGGCCGGCGTCGCGCCACGGCAGGCGGCTGGCGGTAGGTCCGGCCCGGGCATGGGCCCGGGCACAGGCCGCTCCCCGCAGGGTGACCCCGCGCGGGGCATGCCGGGTACTTCCCTCACCGGACTACACGTCCCAGCGCGCCGCGCGACCGGCGGCGCCGCGCGGGCCCCGTAGCCCCGCCCACGCGCGGCGCGTCCGGCCGGCTTGCGGCACGCGGGCCGTCAGCACCCGGCGCGGGGCGGAGAGGCGGTGACGCCCCTGTGACGTCACGCCGCGCAAGCCAATCCCGGAGCGGAGAGCAAAACTGCCGGCTTTCAAATCCTCCGCCTCCCCCGCCCTTCCCCCATCGTCCCCGGCGGCGGCGGCGGCGCGAGGGCTCGGGCGCGCGCCGCTCCATCGCCTCCTCCGTAGCCCGCGGAGGTGAGGGGGGGGGCGGGGGGCGGCAGCCGCCACCGTTGGTGGCCGAGGGAGGGAAGCGGGGTGCGTGACGGGAGCCGATCCCGCAGACTAACCCCCCCGCTCCGCCGCCGCCACGGCTCTTCGCGTGGGTGGGGGGGGGCGGGAAGGGAACGGAACGGAAGGGTACCCCCGCACACACCCCCCCGCCCCGTGGTTGCTGGTCAGGCGCGCCCGGCCACGGGACCCCCCTCCGCCCACCGGGCTCTCGCCCCGCGACAGCGGCGCGGCGGGGGCCGCCTACGCGCGGGGCGGGAAGGGGACGGCGAGGGCCGCGGACGTCACGGAAGCCGCCGCGGAGAGCAGGTGGCGGCGGGGCCGGCGCTCGGCGGCTTCCCGAGGGGAAGAGGGGAGCTCTCCGCCGTCCTTGGGGCGAGCAGCGCTGGGGGGGGCTGGCCGGAGGGTAACCGCGGGCTGTCACCCCGGGAGCTCGGCGCTGGGCCCTCCGCTGCACCGTGGGGCGGCACGGTAGGTAGCCCGCCTGTTGTCCGTTGGCGTGGACAACGTGTCCTAACTGGAGCGTTCAGCTGAACTAACTTTATTTGACCATCAGGAACGTACAGCTTCATACAGCCTTTAACTAACTAGGAAACCTCTCTTCAGGCACTTCCAGGTCTTGGTTTTATTTGCTAAACACGCTAACTCTTCAATGTTATGTTTTGTTTTTTAAAGCTTCCCTTCCTGAAGAGCTAGCAGTGAAGAGGCCTGGTAGGTTGACAATTGGGTGTGGCTGATGCGTTTGCAATAAAACATGCTTCAGGATGTGATGATGAATTCTGAAGTTGAAATTGGGAAGTAGCCTGTAAGGTGAAGAAAGTAGAGGGAGATTTAAGGGAAAGAAGCAGCAAAGGAGTGAGTGCACTTGTAGAGTATAGAAGAGCATCATAGTAGAACTGAAGCTTTTTTATTTTTACCATTTTTTGAATGAGGTATTTAAAAATAAGGTTAATAATTGAATGAGGTGGACAGACTGCATTCTTTGGGTCCTAATTTTTGTTCCTGTCTAGTAAAGCTTTCACAGGTTGGAGGGTTCTCTCTTCCTTCTCAGTGTTGGATTGGCAGAGGTTGGGAATGTCCATCAGTCTGTCACAACAAGACTAGCCTCTGTGGCCTGGTAGGGGTGGAGTCACGGATGTGAGCATCTTTACTGGCAGCACCTACTTAAGAAGGCAGTCATCCTAGAAAAGTGGTGTGGATGTTTTGGGGATGTTTTTTGCCCTGTGTCCAAAAGCAATACCAAAGCTTATGAAAGCTGAAGAGAAGCCGTACTCTGGGGAAACTGAAGACAAATACTTCACAGCTAGCTATCAGGAGGAAAGGATGTATGTACAGCTTTTGTTTAGGGGGTGTTTTAAAACCAGTGCTGTTGAGCTCATAGAGCTCCGAGGGTGTGGGGCCACTTCAAGTCAAACAAGCGTGGAAGGGAACCAGTTTTCTGTTGTACAAATGACCTTCATCCTTACTGACACCACAAGTCTGTTTTGTAAGTATGTTGCTTCTGAGCACTAATTGTGTGCACTCTTTTATCCACGTGGAGGTGCTGGGTTAAGAAACATGCTCTATTTATCCTGCTGAATGAATGGAGACCAGTTACTCCACACAGTGATTGATTATTAAATAATGTTATGCAGATGCTACTAGGCATGGCTAGCTTCAAGCTTGTGCCTCAAGGCAAAATGTTTGCTAATCTGTCATCGGTATAAGATCATACTGTTTAATGCGTGTGATAAATGTGTGGGACATCCAAAAGCAAAGAGAACCCACAAACCTGAGAGAGAGTTTTGTGTGCACCATGCATGATGTTTTCAGCAGCTCAGTGGTTCTAGAACTATGCTGATGAGGGCACTACTGGGGATATCACTGAAAAGGAAAAACAGTTGTGTTCATTCTAGCTTGCTTTGGAGAACAGAGGAAATAAGCAGCATGTAAAGGATGGGTGTTGGGAAGAGAGGAATGTTTTAACTGTAAAAGTGTTGCACAAAAAGGAATGTCTTAATGTGGCATTAATCCATAGTTTTAGCTACTTTTTTTTATGAAATGTAACAAGTCCATGAAAACCCAAATCTCATCAGTACTGGAAGAATCAACACCATATGAGTTGGTTGGCTTTGGAATATTAATCTAGCCTAGCTGTCGTAAGGGAGCCATGGGCAAAATACTAATGACACTGAAAACGATATCTCAGAAACAAAAAGCACATTAGTGTTCAAATAAATATGATTATTCATACAGATTGTGTTGTAGTTTGCTTTTTTATGTTGACAATTTCTTTTAACTGACAGCTCTTAACATTCAGAAAAGCAGAAAAATGGCATCAGAAGACATCGCTAAGCTTGCAGAGTCACTTGCCAAAACCAAAGTGGGTGGTGGACAGTTGAGCTTCAAAGGCCAGAGCCTTAAACTCAATACAGCTGAAGATGGTAAGAGAAAATACTGTTGTGTTTGGGAAGTGTCTCCCTGAAATTCTAAAATCTTGTGGTGAACCTCCTGCTAATCCTGCATGGACAAGTTGTCATAATGTTAGCTGTGATGGAAGGGTCTTTCATTTCTAGCTGCTTGTGACAGAGATGTTTCCTTCCCTCCTTGTACCCTGCTTTGACCTGCTACACTGGCAGTGCTACAGTTGGCAGAATTGGCGTTTGGCTCTCTGGTGTGTGATTCCTGTTTTGTTGCTGTTCTCTCCAAGTGCTTTTGGCAGTCACTGCGCGTTAGAAGTCAGTGCTCCTTTTAAAAAGAGTAAGCAAGTGCATGACCGCACTTGGAACAAGGAGATGCTTCAAAGACCTGCACAGAGGAATGGCTGATGTAGTATGCTGCAATAGTCCAGTTTCTTTCCAAGTTCTGATCAATTGTTTAGACTCTTGTTGTTTTCTTTCCAGTTGTTTCCCAATTAAAAATGTCTTGCAGTGGCTGGTAATGGGGTAATATCTGGAGAATATGTATATATTCTTAGATCAACGTTTCTGCCACATTGAGAAAAGGCATATTCATCAGAGAAATTATTTGCTATAGCGTGTGTCTTTTCTAATGATTCCAAAGGTGATGCTTTTTTTATATGCTGTTTCAGTAACATAGAAGACTTTGGTTTGGAAGGGGCCTTTAAAGATCATCTAGTCCAACCCCTGTGTAGTGGGCAGTCTTCAACTAGATCAGGTTGCTCAGAGCCCTGTCCAGCCTGACCTTAAATATTTGTTTCCAGGGATGGGATATGTACCACCTCTCCGGGCAACGTGCTCCAGTGTTTCACCACCCTTATGGTAAAAAATTTCAATGTAGTGCAAAGCCACTGAACTGTGGGGAAAGGCTTTGGAGCTCGGAAATAACAATCACCCAGTGACAGGAGAGAATCTGCAGCCTGCTCCTGTGTCTTGCATAAGATTAAATTGTTCTACCCTGACGTTTGCTAAATAGGCATCTACTTTTGTCAGTGAGGGGGAACTTCCTTCTGTTTGTGGAACTAACTCTCATCAGTTTTTAGCTTAGTTTTTGTGTCTTTGTAGGCATGTGCACTTCAGCTCTAAACTGTGTGCTGAATGGGAGAGGGAACTTACTTTTGCAGATAGGAGGATGGCTATTAGAGAATAGATCTGGAAATTATGAAAAGGCAGAGCACGGAGTAGAGAATGTTCTCTCTATGGACCTGACATTTTAGCTCTGTTCTCCATTGCTGCTTCAGGATTCTTTCAGATAATGTTCTGTTTTTGCTAAGGGTAGGGTTGAGCAACTATTGCAGCATTGCTGTTACAGTGGTACCTGAGATAGTTAGAAGGCTGATGAGACTCTCTTTTTGCAGCTGAAGAAGTGATCAAGCAAATTGAGGAATTTGATGGCCTGGAAGCATTGCGCCTGGAAGGTAACACAGTGGGTGTGGAGGCAGCAAAGGTCATTGCCAAAGCCTTGGAGAAGAAATCAGAGCTCAAGGTAAGATCCTCAGATGGGTGGTGGTAAAGGAGAAGTTGTAATGTAGAAATAGTGAAGGCCTGTCTATGCTCTTCCTGCAGTAGCCTGCTTTGAGTTAGCCCAAAGCTTGCTTGGTGGTTCTTCCTGTAGCAAGAACAACCATGTGAACATATGGCAGAACCTGAGGACTTTGGGATAGTGGGAATGATTTCTGCATTCCTAACCCTTCCTGTTCAGAAGGCTTTCAATCTTAAAGCTGGGAAGCTGTGCAAGAAGGCCTCTCTGCAGAGGAAGCATCTGTAAACAGAGCTGTGGCAACAGAACTGAAGTTCTAATGGACAAACTGGGTAATATCTTTTGGAGAATGATCAGATCCTCTTAAGAATGAGTCTTCAGAATAGGGAAGAAATAATGGAGGAAATGCATCAGGAGGTTTTTCCATGTCCAAGCTGTTTTCCTGCTGCTGTTCTAGACTAATGCTAGGAGGATGCTATGCTGCTAGAAGCATTGTCCTTTGCAGGAGAGGAGCATGAAGTGCTGATTGATGTTAATCACCCATGTGTAGCTTTTCAAGCAAGTCCAGGTTGTTGAGCTCCATGCCTTACTAAAATCTGCATTCCTAATGTGTCCTTCAGTTTCCTGCCACTTTTTCCTGTGGTAATTTTCTCAACAGGAAAGAATTCCAGCTTGAATGCAAGCAAGAATTCTTGTATATTATTTACAGTGTGCATTTCTGTGATTTTATGTCCTTGCAGGTGAAGTAATTGTAACATCAGTTCTCATAGCTCTTTAGTACAATCAAATGACAACAAGCCTGAGGGAAGACCTGCAGTATTAAGCTGGCCCCTGTGATGTAATGCAGCTTGTATGTGTAAACCTCTATACAACTGTGTTGTCCTAAATTTTTTTATGGTTTTTCTGTGTGTTTCTTGTTTTAGAGGTGTCATTGGAGTGACATGTTCACAGGGAGACTAAGGTCTGAGATCCCTCCTGCTTTGGTAAGTAAAAACTAGATCTGAGAATCCTGACTAAAACTTTTCTCACCTGTCATGCCTTTCTGTGGGAGTATGGTTTTTAGCACAGAGCTGACCTTTCTCTATGCTGTTGAATCTTAAGTGTTTCAGAATGGGTGAGTGATTCGTTTTTGTTCCTTCTGTATGAGGTGGAGCAGAGTTGACAAGGCCAAACGAAAGTCCGTGCTAGTGAAGAAGCCTGTCACTAGGGGAAACATCCTCATAGTCTGATAGAATGGAAACTAAGATTTCTAAATAAAAGCATGTAGCAGTCTCTCCCAAGAGCATTACAGAGCTCCCCAGCTCCTTGAGTCCTGAAAAGCAAGAACATGATAAACTCAACAATTAAAACACTATTTATTTTAGGAGTGTGGAGCAGGGAAACTGAATTTGAAAAATGACTGTTGGACCTAAAGGGAGGGATTAACTTATTGGTAATGGCCTTATGGTTGTCTTCAGCTTAATTTGCACAACTTCTCCCCTGGCTTTAGCTGTAAAGTTTGGGTTTTTCTTTTTATTTCCCCATGCAGCTTTGCCGAATGTCTTCAAAGTATAATTTTTTTTATAGCGTCACTGTCGTACGTAGCCACTGCAATGATGATTTCACTAAAAGTCAGTCCGTTCCCTCCCACCCACTGCCATCTGTTTCCTTACAGATCTCTTTGGGGGATGCCCTCATCACTGCTGGAGCCCAGCTGGTGGAGCTGGACCTGAGTGACAATGCCTTTGGGCCAGACGGTGTGCGGGGCTTTGAGGCGCTGCTGAAGAGCCCTGCATGCTACACCCTACAGGAACTCAAGCTCAATAACTGTGGCATGGGAATTGGTGGTGGCAAGGTAAGGGTCGCCTCCTTTTTGGGAATGAGGTTGGAGCCAGGACTTGGCTTCAGACTGCCCTACGCAGAATGGTTAAGGTTGGAAGGGATCTTTGGTGATCATCTAGTTCAACTCCCCTGCTCAAGGCAACTAGACCAGGTTACTCAGGTCTGTGTCTAGTCAGCATTTGAATATCTTAAAAGATGGAGACTTCACAGGCTCTTGGGATAGTCTATCCCAGTGTTTAACAACCCTCACAGTGAAAAAGGGGGTTTTGTGTTTAAATGAAATCTTCTCTGCATTGGTTTGTGTGCTTTTGTCTGGCTCTGCCTTCTTTACACCATCTTCTCCCCCCATCCTGTTATTCTGGCTGTTTTTTCCACAGAATTGCTATGATGTTTTTGTCTGTGTTTTACACATATATAAGATCTCCCTCAGTCTTAATCTCAGCTCTCAGCACTCGCAATATGTAAAATACTGGGACTGGACACAGTAATTGGATACACTTCACAGGGCTGAGTAGAGAAGGATCACTGCTCTTGACCAGCTGACAACGGCTTTCACCAAGGCATTCTCAGTAGACTTCCTTTGCTGCAAGCATATATTGCTAGCTCATGGTCAACTTTTGACCTGCTAGGACCCCCAGGTTCTTCTCTGCCAAGCTGTGTTGACCCCCAAGATGGGTTATTTCTCCCCATTTGCAGGACTTTGCATCTGCCTTTAAACAGATTCTTGTTGGCCCATTTCTCCAGTCTCAAGATCTTTTCCCTCTACATGTTTTAATGGATAAATTTTCTGAAGTAAGAAAAGCTCATCTATTTTTTCTAGGATAGGAACACAGTTCTATCCTAAATATTGGATTCTGTGTCAAGAGAGCCAGTAGCCTTGGATTTGAGAGAACAGTGTTACCAGGCCTAGCACTGAAGAGATGCCTGTTGGATTAAGTAGAAATCTGGGACTAACTGTCATTATCACTAAGACCCTATATGTTCACCTGTTTTATTGTATACCCTACTGCAGAAGCAGATGCATTTCAACAGTGACCAATGTATATCTTGAAAGCTGGGTATACAAAACGTGTTTGAACTCTCTCAGAATGAGATGCTGAAATAGTATAAACCACTTGTTTTATCTTTAGATATTGGCAGCTGCTCTGAAAGAATGTCATAGGAAATCAAGTGCCCAGGGCAAGCCTCTTGCTTTGAAAATATTTGTGGCAGGCAGAAACCGTCTGGAGAATGATGGTGCCACTGCCCTGGCTGAAGCCTTTGGGGTAAGTACCAAAGCAGAGCTTCTTGACAGCTAATTGGAGCAGGATGTGCTGCAGTGCTCATGTTAAAGATAACACACACAGGGCTTGCCTCGGCTTGGAGGCAGTGGCTCCAAGTTGGTTCACTGAGGTAGCAATGTTTTTTGCTGCTGAAACTGGAGTCTTCTACAAGTGCAATTAGAATAGATTGTTTCTTTGACCTAAGTTTCCAAACACATACTAGTTGCTCTGTAGAGTAGTTACCTGAGGGAGAAAGAGGCATCTCCTGAGTAATTTAATAGTACCCCTATTCCTTTTTCCTCCGTGCTAATGGAAGTTATCTAGCACTGGGGTGGGTGTACCAGCTGACCTTTGAGTGCTTCTTTGCCTAGTTGTTCAATGATCTGGCAAAAGCAACCTAGTGTTTTCATAAGGATCATCCTTTCAGGGCTCTAAGTGCTGCCTAGCTTTCTCTAGCTGTCACTGGCCAACTTGTACTTTTGTTGGAGGAAGAGAATTCATTGTGGTTGGGGCCACTTAATTCTCTTTCCTCCATTGCTGCTAAAAGTGACTTTGGAATCATAATGCATATTGTACATACAGGTATATTAACAATGATACTGCAGGTTATAGGTTGTTCTTTTTGTAAAGAGTTACCTGGATGTGATTTTTTGACTAATTGGTAATCATGGTGAAAACATGACTTCCTAAATAATTGAGGCACATAATGAAGTGATGCATGAGTTCAGACGGAATGACACTACCACTATTCACTACTATGTTTTGCGATGTGCTGTTTAGTCCATAAACAGTGTTCATACTAATTTTCTTATGGGTTTGCTTCTGAAATCAGGGCAAAATGTAGATCTTGATTAGAAAGATACCTTAAAACGAGTTCTTCACCAGTGGTTCAACAACACTGCAACAGATCAAGCAGCATCACTGGATACGGTATCTAGAGCAGGCACACTAGGAGGATGCTACTTGTGACTACTAGAATCAGAGCTTTGTGTTAATCTGACGCTTGCCATGAGCCTGGAGTTTCACTTAGATCTGTGACATAATTGCTGGTAGATAATTCTATGTAGAAGAGCTAATGGAGTCAAAGGAAAACAATTTTAAGCAGGTCCTAAAGAGTGGAGCACTATACTCTTGAGTTGAAGTCTCCTGACAGCTTTTTTTCATCTGTATCCTTTCCCAGATCATTGGGACTCTAGAAGAGGTCCATATGCCACAGAATGGAATTAACCATCCTGGCATCACGGCACTGGCCCAGGCCTTTGCTATCAACCCACTGCTTAAGGTTATAAACTTGAATGACAACACCTTCACAGAGAAAGGAGCTGTGGCCATGGCAGAGGTGAGTTGTTCTAAGCAGTTGCTTTGGGTTTGTCTTCTGCTTCCCCGTTGTCTTAAATATAGTTAGCGTTGGCACCTCTGGGTTGGTGGAGCCACGTGCCATGCTGCAGTGTAGTAGTAGAACGTTCACTTGCCTGCATGTCTGTACTTTTCAAGCTTGTGCTGTTTTGCAGACTCTGAAGGCACTTCGACAGATTGAAGTAATCAACTTTGGAGACTGCCTGGTGCGTTCAAAGGGTGCTGTTGCTATAGCTGATGCTGTTAAAGAAGGGCTTCATAAATTAAAGGTATTGTCTTCTTGCTGTTCGGCTTTGAATCTTTTGAAAATGCGGTTTCCCATCTCCTGTGTTTCTGTCCATTCTCCTACTGCTACTGATTATTTTAGAGAGATTCAGTTCAGTGCAGCTCTGTGCTCTCAACTTGAAAGCAATAAGCTATTTTGTAGATCAATGGCATCGCCACATCCAGCAAAGGCTGTTCTGCATGGAGGTGTACCAGTGATCTGTTTAGACTCCACTTGATGTTTTCCAGGCTGTTTGTTCAGCTCAGCAAGTGCTATTCAAGAAATCTGATACTGGAAATATCTGATTTTAGAACCTCTCAGAGGATCCTGAGTGGAGGCTGGGACATTCTGTTTCATGAACAGCTTCTCTTCAGCATTTCAGAGTTCACACAACTAATGCTTTTTCTTTGTTAGGACATGTATCAAAGGTCAAAATATTTTTAGTTTTTTGGCAATACCACAACCTCCTACGTCAATATTTGCACAGGACTTGCATTTGACAGCATTCTAGACAGGCCAAAGTCCAGTCAGTAACATAAGTAAACTAGGATCTCTAGAAATACCTGCTGTGGGTCACAGCTGTACTGGGATGGATGCTGAACACAATTCCTAATCTTGCAAGCTTGCAGTCGAAGATTAATAATTCATCTAAGTGCTAATATTTATGTATATGAACCTGGTACAGAAAGAAGTAGGTGCTTTGTGGTGTGAGATCCCTTGCTCAGGCTTCTGCTGGTTCTACTGGAACTTAAGTCTGAATCTCCCAGGAAGACTTAAGTAGGGATTCTAATGGGGATATTGAGATGAACAGACAGAAGAGACATGCTTTTCTCTAGAGCAGAAGTGGTTCAGGAAGGTAGTATTAAGCAATTGTAGCTGATTCATTCTGTTCAAGGGCTGCTTCCCTTCTGCTGTTAATATTAAATCTCTTCTCAGGAAAGGCTTGATTGAGCACAATGTGGAATGGTTGGGGGGTGGTGCCTGACTGTTGAAAAACTTTACTAATCTGTCCACACTGTTTCTCTGCTGGCTGTGTTTATCAGAAGTAGTGTCACTTGAGTGTCTTTTGAAGGCCTTAACTTGACATCTAAGCATTCAAAAGTGAATGTGTGGTCTATTTAGTAGCTGCCCTTCTTCAGTAAGACTTACTGGTGTTTGAATTCTGGAATGCTCTTCTGACCCTTTAAGTTTGAGATCTCCAGTCAGCTGACTGCTAAGGACTGAAATGTCTGCTACCTTTTAGATAGGCTGTCAGAATGGCCTGGTCTCTGGCTATTCTAGTGAAGTGGTTGCCTTCATTAGTGGCAATAGTAGTATGTTTCAAAATGTCCCTTTTAGGTATATGAAGTAGGAGTATGTGCCAAGCCTTATAGCTGATTTAAAAGACTTTTTTCTTTTAAGAGCCTCTTCAGATGAGAGGCTTTTCAGAACACTTGTAAGCATAGGAAGTTTACGGGGATTATAGATGTTAATAGGAATTCTGCAAACAAATGTTGTTCTTCTTAGGAACTGAATTTGTCCTTCTGTGAGATCAAACGAGATGCTGCTCTGACTGTTGCTGAAGCTATTGAAGATAAGGCAGAGTTGGAGAAGTTGGATCTCAATGGTATGTAACTTTATCGAAGTATGTCTTGTCTCATCCCAAAGAAACCACTACAAAGAGTGTTGACAGTATCGCATATGCTAGTCTTGCAATTGTCGTCAGCATTTAAAAAACAGTACTCAAAGTAGCTGAACTTGGATGACCTTGGGACAGGAAGCAGTTAGATTCTGAAAGTTTTCTTAAGCTATGAACTTGGTTAATAGTTAAAGTTAAGCAGTTTTGGTGCATCTCATAGGTGGAAAGATTAAATTGATAACTATACCTGTTTTCAGTAAGACTTCCTTAATTGTTCCTTGTGATCTCAGATATTTCATACTTGCAAGGAAAAACCTCTAGGTGCATCTGCAGAACAGTGGGAGAAGTTTGACCAGTGTTGGCTTTTGCTGTTCATACCTTGGGTCACTGCACTTCAGGGGTACTGTGCCATGTGTCCGTGTTTTAGAATTGCTGAGAACAAGAGCTGTTTATAGAACTAGCAGGAAATCTCTCAAAGACACTCTGCACAATTAGGGAGTTTTTTGTCTCCAGCCATTGTATAATGCTGCTAAAATTTGTTGTCAAGAGTTAGGGCTGGGCTGGCTCCTAGGCAAGTGGCAGGTGCTCTTTATTAACCTCACTCCATTCCTAAAGGGGAAGAGAAAGGAAATAATAGACTTCTGGATTGGAAAAGAACACTAAATCAGCTTTAATGAAAATAATAAAATGAAATACATATACAAAACCAATATAAAACCCAACCCCCTGATGCAATTATGTCACTGTCACCACTGATGCTGTGGGCAGGCACTGGGGAAGTCTTAAGACTGGGCTCAGTAGCAGATGGGAGCCTGATTAGGAGCTGGATTCTGGAACTGGATTTGGGAATGCATGGATTGGGATCAAAGTCTGTATTGCTGCCTCTAAGGCAGTGTAGAAATAACCGATAACTGTTCAATTTCAGAAATAGGAGATAGGCAAGAATAGACAGCTAAATCCTCAAGAACAAACCTGTGTGCATCTGTTAAGTCTTCTCTGGTTCTTCTATCAACCTAGGTAACTGTCTGGGAGAAGAAGGGTGTGAGCAACTCCAGGAGATCCTTGAAGGCTTCAATATGGCAGCTGTGCTGGGATCTTTGAGGTAGGCAGGGTGCCAGAGTTTAAATGAGACATTTTTTGATGATTTTAATCCACACATTCATTCACCTGTCTGCTTTAAAATAAGAACTGTAACATTGCAGATGGATGTTGGTCTGAGTGTGTGGTGTGGAGCAGTTGAGGGATTCCATAAGCAGGATAAGCCTTGCACCTTATTTTCACCAATGGATTTATCTTAGTGTTAGTTATTGATTGTGTTCCTCGCTCTTTGCTTGCCATTGTCTGAAGCCCGTGTGTCCTCCTAATCTGTTGTAGATGGAGATGTACTTGTTGCAGTAAGACTTGAGGGGAGGCGGCTTTTTTTTGTTCTTAAAAAAATATTTGGGTTCCAATGTACAGTAATTGCAAGTGTGTACTTAATGTAAAATGTAACTCTGAAACCTTAGTGATGATGAAGGGGAGGAGGAGGATGATGAAGAGGAGGAGGATGAAGATGAAGAAGAGGAAGATGAGGAGGAGGAGGAGGAAGAAGATCAGCAACAGCTGAAAGAGAGGGGAGAAGGAGAACAGGAGTCACTGACTCCTAAGAAGAGAATTGATTCACAGGTAAACTTACTTCAAGATGCATTCCTGTTTCTTCAGCTGAAGGAGATTAGAAGAAATGAGATCTGGAATGAGTCTGAACTTGGAGCTCACATTCCTGTGTGCTCTGGCACCCCAGTAACAGTCAGGGAGATAACATGCAGGAAATAAAGAAAATGGATGACTTGCAGACTTTAACAAAACACGTTTGCATGTGCATACGGGCATGGAGAGAAAGGATGGGTAGCAGTTGTAACACACATGGGTGGGAAAAGTCTTCCTATGTCAAGAAAATGGTGGGAACCTTGTATGTGCAATGTCATGCAGTTGTACTAGGGTATCTGGCTATTCCAATTGTGTTCATTCCAGCCTCAAATAGTTCTTAAATAGAACAAATCCTGACCTGATGTACCTCTGTCCTGACCTGTCCTATGCAGCTTTGCTGCTGAACCCATTTATTTACTTCCAAGAGTAAACTTGAGATGGATCCTGTCTGTTTCAGGATTCAACGCCAGTGCCATCTCCTCCTGTGGATGTTGCCACGTTCCTTGCTTTCCCATCACCAGAGAAGTTGCTACGACTAGGACCAAAGTGCTCTGTGCTGATAGCTCAGCAGGTAGGTGACCTGGTGGTGGTCTTCTGTGCCTGATTCTCTCTGTCATTTAATATCCAGAGGTGATAATTTTCTTCTGAGACCTAGATTTGCATCTTCTCCCCAGTGATCTTGAGGAACCTTATGGAAGCAAACGGTGCACCAGAGCTTCCACGCAGAGTAATTTTGTTTCACAGCATTGCTTATGCCTTCTGATATGGCCAAGGCAAAACTGATGTTGATGAGTTGAAGGCTGCAATTCCTGTCACAGCCCTAGCAGAGACCCATCTTCTGGAGCTGGTGAGCAGGGAACTGACTGGGCCCTGATTTTTGTAAAAAATTTTTGTTCCTGTCTTTCAGACAGATATATCTGATGTAGAGAAAGTAGTTACAACTCTCCTAAGGATATCCTCGGTCTTCAAAGATGAAGCCCCAGTGAAAACAGCAGTGCATGAAACAACAGGTGAGTGGGCCTTTCTTCACTTCATGGTGTGACCTACTTCAGTGTCAAGGACACCAGTACAATGCAGAAGGTGGCCCCTGCAGGCCAGACCATTGGACTGCTTTGTCCCTGGCTTCAGGATACTCCAGATTAGAAAGTACCAAGCTGTGCTATGCTGTTGTGTGGACTGAAAGTAGAGATTCATTCTGAACTTGGCATATCTTGTGCTTCCAAAGCTTGACGATGAGTCTGTTGTGTTTGCTGTCTTAGTGGACCTGTGCTGCTCTTACTGCATCTCCTTGATACTAGGCTGTTAATAGCCAGTAGTTCTGTGTTCCAAGGTCAGTTACTTTTTTGAGGCTGTTTATTTAAAAGTATTTGGCAGAAAGTAGACTCTACAGCATAGTACCAAGAGACCATAAAGAGAGACCTCTTAGTGTCTCTTTTTATGAGTCTGAAACATCTTTAATTTCTTCAGGAAGCAGAGATCTGCAACATGGGAGAGGCACAGAAGCTTATGTACAGGCAAGGGACTGCTCCTCACAGTATGTTGTGGAGCAGTGATTCAGGTTAGGTCTGATTTGTGTGGACTAATAATATCCCTTCATGTTCTCACTTGGAAACAGGAATTTCCAAATGCTCTGGCTTTCAAGTCTTCCAGCAGTACAGCTCTCCCATATATGAGCTACTGATCAATAATGTGCAAAAGAACTGGATCAATTATTTTTAAGACCAGAGTGATTTACTGCAAGCGTTTCCATAGTTTAGAATTTCTTAGCTTGGAATACACAGACATGGTGAAACTGTTAGCTGTTGTCTGTCAGCCAGTAATGTAGTAGGTCTCTGTGGTTGGTTATGGGTCCAGTGAGCCAAAAATAGTCAGTTGGCATTTTGTGGAGCTAGTGTTGGCCTTGGTTCTTGCCCGTTATGAGTTGTCTCCAACAAAGAATGGAGCTCAGGATATTCCTGTTGTCTGAAGTGGGCTTGTTTATGTATTTGTCTTGATAGGTGTTCCTTACTGCTGGGAAAGGTAGAACCTGGTAATTTCCTTCCAGAAAAGTAACCATCAGCTGACAAGGAAGTCCCTGGTTAGTGCCCAACACTGTTCTACAGCTGCTCTGGTGGGTTCTGTCCATTCAAAGAAACCAGAGTGGTCACAAGTCAGAACAGGTGCCTTGCCTACTTTGTAGATGTGAGCGGCTAAAGTGCTGGTTGGCCCAGAGCTTGTGGCAGAATCGTGGGTCCTGAGGGAGCCCAGAAAACAGCTGAACAAGGTTCCTCATTGTGTTCTCATTCCTTGTGGTTTCACATGAAAGATTAATTCCTGCTGGCCTTTAAAATGTCAAGGCTCTAAGTCTTGCTGCTCTGCTTTATCTAAGCATATTTATGTGTGTATGCACATAGCATGTGTGTTCAAATGCATGGAGTGTGGTACATTTTGTGGTACATAAGGCTGAGGTCAAATTGCAGGTGAAGCTTGGCAGTGTGCAACTTTTTTCTTGGTTTTTGTTGCAGTTTTTTTATTGGTTTTTTGGTTTTGTTGTTTGGGTTTTGATTTTTTTTAATTTATATAAATCTTCCACTTTCTATCAGGCCTTATACTTAAGTACTGGGTTTTACCTGTCTCAGCATTTCAGAGATTACACTTAATCCCTGAGGAGACAACTAGAATCTTAATGATTAATACCTCCCAAAACTCCTTTCACAGCTGATGTTCCCTGAGGTCCTGTATGATCAGTCTTGATCTTAAAATCTATAACAGCATCCCTTTTCTGTATTATTTTTTTAGATGCCTTGATGAGAAAAGCCTTCACTTCTGCCACATTTAATTCGGATGCATTTGTTACAAGCCTCTTGATCCACATGGGACTACTTAAGGTGAGGAAGCAGGAAAGAGTTAAGTTATGGTCTGTTTAGGCTGTTGAAGACCAGACTGGCTGGGTTTTGGGTAATTATGTTGCCATGGAAGCAGCTGGGTGCTTGTGCATGCCTGATGCCCAGGGACAATAGAAGTCTGCAGGTCCAGCAGAAACTGCAAATTGCAAGGTTGCATTGGGCTGAAGGAGGTATCAGCTCTTTGTACTACTTCTGCTTAATGTGCTCTGCATTCTCAGTCATCCCCTCAAGGTAGGAAGAGTCAGGTAAGAAAACAGTCCTGCTGCTGGACTGTGGTGTCTATAAAAAGCCATATCCAGGAGTCAAATCTACCATATTATTAATTAATGTGGAACTTCAGGGCACCTCTTAGTAGCATTGGTCAAAAACATACCCAACTACCCATGCTAGATCAGTAGAATTCATACTTTATACTTTGGAGTAACTTTGTCAAATACTAGAGTCAAATATGTAGTTACATGAAAAACTTTTCTTAGGGTTGGTAGGACCCCCTAATGCAAATTGCACTGGAATACCCGTAGCCTTACTTTCAGCAGGATGAGTGGGGAGAGGTTCTGTTGGCAAACTTAAGGAGCACCTTTGCCTACTTGTGCTACAAGTGTTAATATTTCTTGCTATGTCGAGTCCTACAAACTGAGAATGGAAACTTGGACCAAGACAATTTGAAATCCCAGAATAGCCATAAGCTGTTATAGCCACCTGCTCTTAATTAGGTTTATAGATTTCTTTCTGGTAATACCCAGTGTGGGGTACAGGCAGCTGTTGACATGCTTGGGTACATCTTAATTTCCTAAAAATCAGTTTATCCTTTCCTTGGACCAGTGCCGAGTTTTCCACTTCTCAGTTCAACAGAACCAGAGATGGCTTTCTGTTCTGCAGAATGCTTGTTTCAGGGACTACCACCTACCTCTTATGCCATACAGAAAATAGCAAATGTGCATGCGGTACAAGCCACAGACTTGTGTTCTAGAGGAACTTTCAGACCAGAAGTGCCATTGATAATAAAACCCTTGAGGATCAGCCAGATGATTTTGTCCTCTGCCATACAGAGGATTGTTTGATGAATTAGGCGTATGTGGAGAGGGGGCAGCTTCTATCATTTTCTGTCCCACACAGCTGGAAGCACATGAGCAAGAGATACTCTTAGTACCACAAAATACAAGATCACCTGGGAACAGAGATCCAGATTCTGCCTACAGAATGAAGGGCTTTAGTTGGGATGGCAGTGGAGAAATAAAGGAAAACAATGGGAGAATTGGGCCATACAGGTCAGCATCACATTAGTAGCAAGAATAACTTGGGCATCATGTAAGCAGGGCAACAGCAATAGGGATTAGATTAGACTGTTAGCTTTATCCTGTGCATAACTGAGAGACCAGTTCTGGGAATACTACCTGAAGTTCTGGAGGAAGCCTGCCAAAGAACAGGAAATGGTACAAAAATGAGCTACAGAATAATACAAGGAAAAAAATGTGTAATTAAAGCAACTGAATTCTTTATGAATTGAAGTCCACTGGAATTCCTTAGGAGAACATGTTGACAGGGGCCCTCTGAGAAAATTTGGCTGTTTTACTTGCAAGTTCATTACTTCCCTTTCCCTATTGTTGCTGCTGTCAAGGACTAGAATGTTCTTGATGCTGCTTTATTTCAGATGCTGGTGCTGGGAGGCTATGGAGTTGGCTACTTCTGTCTTGAGGAGCACTGCACTTAAATCTAGTGAGCCACTTTCTCTCCCACAGTGTATGTCAGCACTTCATTCAACAAAGAATTCATTGCCTCTGAACTACAGTGGATTAGATAAAATAGTGATTGTTTGCTGTCTGACTTTCCTTCTTGTCCTTTTCTCAGAGTGAAGAGAAGATCAAAGCTGTCCCAAGCCTCTATGGTATTCTTATGACCTTGAACCATATGGTCCAGCAGGATTATTTCCCTAGATCCTTGGCCCCAGTTCTCTCGGCTTTTGTCACAAAGTGAGTATTGTACTTGCCATGCAGTCTTTCCTGTGGGAGCTAGTGAACTGAGTTAATAGCTACATGCAAGCTGTTCTGTTAAAGCCCGAGAAATATCTGCTCTGAAATTAGGCAGTAAGTTTAATGGGCCTCTGCTTTTATCTTGTTTCCTCCAGAATGCAAGGTTTAGAGTAAAAGGTCTTGATCCTAAAGAACAAATGGTGGAGAGCTGACTTGGCCACTAACTAGCTCTGAAGCAGAGACTGATGCCAGCCACAGAAGAAGTGTTTTGAGCTTAAGGAAACCTGCTGGTTTCTAGCCACTGCTTGAGTGATCTATGAGTATGTTGGATCAAACTGTGGCTTCCAGATCATCCTTCTGAGTATGAGGGTCAGCAGACCTCTACCTGAATTGTCTTGCTGTGTAACACTGAACACCAGCGTATCAGAACAGTGGAAAACACAAAGACTGAGTTTGTTCCTAAAGGCAACTGATCCTACTGTGACAGCAACAAGGCTAGTGATTTTTTTGAGAGTAAAATTGGGAGCATAAGTGTTGAAGAAGCTGCTTCTACTGCCTGCCTTTAGTGTTGTTACTTCTAGTATAGGTAGACAATCAACTCCTGCCCCCACCAGCTTTGCTTTTCTTTAATGTCTTAAAGCATAGGTAATGCAATAACAGTGAGAGCCATATCCCTTCTGGATTCAGTCAGTGTGAACTTTAGCATTGATGTGATTTAGAAAGAAAGAACCCAATTAGGGTTCAAAAAACGGGTCAAAATTATGTTAAGCAGAACCAGCAGAGGCCTGAAAGCCATTTGGAACTCGGTGGCTCTTTGGCTCAGCATGGACCATGTGGCATGTTGGGTGAGAGCAGCTTTTTAACAGGTTCCAGAACTAGGCTTAAGCTTTCCTGATTTTCCTGGTGTAGGGAATATGCTGAAGCTTGGGATATTCTGATGAAAGGCAGAGGCACCAGTACAAAACATGGGCAGAAGGTATGCAGTCAAATATTGGTAGTCTCTTTTCTTAGTTCTCCTGGGATTGGAAGCAGGCCAGTTGTGATAGGGGAGAAGAATTTTTCCAAGCATTGGTGTGGCTGAAGCTGTCAAAGCTGATGCACAGCAATGGTATGTGTCCAGTCACCAGCCATGCTAAGGTCAGTTTTGAAAAATAAAACTATGCAACTAGCTTGTTTACATGCATGTAAATGCTGACCTAAAGTCCCGTCTGGTGGAACAGTTTCTCCTGTCTCGTCTCTGGCTTGATCAGTCTAAGAATTAGGCAGTTACAAGCTAATGACTATACACTTTCCCAACTGAACAGATACATACCTCCAACTCAATCATTATAGGTTTAAGAAAGTATCATGACTTCCCATGGGAAGTCATCCAGACAGATCACTGGATTTCTGCTGTTTCCTACACTGCTTCCTGTCCCTGTGATCCTTCTTGTTGATAAAATAGATATGTACAGTCGAAGGATCCACTACCAGCCCTCAAATAAAAGGGTGGAGAAAATGATGGCTTACTTCATCAGGCACTAATTAGGCAGAAACCCAGCTTGATCAAAACAAGTACCACTTAGTGTCTATTGGCCCCAGCCCTCCAAACAGAGGATTTAAATCACTTGAAGCTGGGGGTACAGAAAAGGGGACTTTGATTCAGTGCATTTGACCCTTCTAATTGCTTATGTCAGATTCCAGTGCCTAGAGTAGCCTCATAACTCAACTTGACATGTCCTTCCAAACAAATTTGCTCACAAAACACACTTGTCCCTCTCCTCGTGTATGTAGGTCTCTCCCAGGCTACAGGCCTGCAAAATGCTGATATGTTTTTTTTGTAGATGATGCTGTATGTGACAAAATAAAAGTAAAATTCTGGTCTTAATGAATTAATCAACAAAAAACTCCACTGAAACCATAGCCAGCATTTCACTGCAAGAGGGGAAGGACTCTTTCAGAAAGTGTGAGACTGTTCAAAGGTTCTGCAAAAGTTGTGTGAGCCAAAAGCCTCTCTCAGTAGAAGGCAGATTTGTGTGCAGGCCTTTGGTATGTAAGGGTGCTAATGCCAAGCCTGCAGTGTCACCAGTGCTATGAAATTCTTGGAGCTGAAGTGTTTTCTGATTTGCAAACCCCTCTGTTGCAAGCTGTGATACTGTCATAGGAAGCTTCTGTCCTATGCAGCATAATGAGGTCAACATTATAGCAATATACCTTTGTGTTTTGTAAATGTGTGCATTTCTTAAAATGCTTTTCATCAGGGACCAAGGAGAGCACCTATTAAATTCTTTATAGTTGCCCAGAGGGAACAATAACAGTTCAAGAACCACAAGATCCAGTAAAAACGGCTTTTCAGTCTAGACCCTCTATCTTTCCTTGGAATTCAATCACAACAAAAATCATGTCAATCATTCTTCTTGCTTAAATCGACTTCCAACTGGTTAACCTAGTGATCTGCAGAGCTCATCTAGGCTCTGTTTCTGCAACAAATCTAATTCTGCTCTGTCAAACCCCTGAGTCCTTCTCTTGAGGAAAACCGGTGTCCATTGTTATGGTGTTTTCTAGGTTTTTCCTTTTAGGATTGCAATTGTCTCCTTTGGGCTTCTAGAGCTGTAAAGTTCTTATAGCTGTCCATGCTACAGCTCTGCTGCCTTTCACTGCAAGGGGCTTACTTCTGGAGTAGTCATTCTCCTCCTTTATTTTGTGACAATTTGTGAGTTGTAGGTAGTGTTCTCCATTCAAAAATAAAAATCAAAGGATGGATATGGATTGTAAGCAGCATCCATCTTACTCTGCTGTTAGGCCTTATTTTCTTTTTTTGGACACAAGAGGGTGCTGTGAATCCACGTGCACTTTTCCATATTTTTTTTTTAGATGTGGATGTCTGCTTGCCCACTTGTGACTTACTGGAGGTTGTGATAGTGTTTTGTGTTTGTGGTTTTTTTTTTTCAAGGGTTGAGGTTTTGTGTGTTTTGTTTGGTTGGTTTTTGGTTTTTGCTACTCTTGTTGGATTGGATGTCATCACTAGCCTCTTTCAGCAGTCTGTAGCACAGAGTGGCAAGCAGTTTAACTCTGCCTCAAGCAAGGAGGCTCTTAGTGTCAGAGGAGGCTTGGTGTTGGGAGTAGAGGCTGAGGGAACTTGGCTGTGATCAACATCAGCAGTTCAGGTTCCCTGTTTCTAAAAATGGGGAGCTGCCTAGACAGAATCAGCCTGCTCCTTGCAAACAGGGCTGGGTCTTCTAAAAATGACTGCTGAAATACCTCACCCACCCACTTTGAAGGTAAACTGCAAAGTGTAGTTGTGTCTGTTCAGTGTGGGGCATTGAGTGGCTCCTGGGAGAACAAAAGGGGTTAACTCTTCTCTGACATGTGCTTCTGTTAAACCACAGCAGACATGGAGCCCTGTACCAATCTCTGCAGCTCTTGCCTATGTACTATAAATCTAGAGATGAACTTCTTGCTTCTACCTAGATATTCCAATCTTTGTTTCTGCTCACTCTTCTTTCCCAAAGGAGTAGACCTCACTGCTATTAATTACTAAAGGTTATTTTGCTGTTTTGGAGTGGGAGAGAGGTAAAATTAATGACTTCCAGTCTCAGAACAGTGGAAAACATTGGATTAAAATTTTTTGGAGAAGGTTCCCTCATGGGTGGATACAAACTGTTGGAGGTTTTAGTGATGCTTAGAGAACAGTTACACTGTGGAAACAGAAATATGTGTTACTGGGAGGTGATTGGAGCATCAGGGAAATTTAGCCCTGTCTTAACCCTGCTGTGACTATTTTTGTCACCTAGTTTCAAGGAGCAGGCTATTGTGTGAGGTGGACCTCACTACTGCAGTCTCTGTGCCAGGTCCTTTTAGACAATGCTCTGCAGGTTCTGTGGGCTATTTGAAGGCACCCTGAAAGGTGGCTCAGCAAAGCCAGTCAGGTATTACTTGACCTCAGGGATGGGGAGGGCAGGAGATTACATTGCCTATTTTACAGATTTAAAAAGCCCTGAGACCAAAGTCACTGCTAGGTCATAGATATCAAATGACTTGGTGAGAAAATATTTGAGTACAAGCAGGCTTGTCTTCTGTGTTTTGGGCCCCTAAACGGTGAATCCATATGGAAAATCCCATGGCCAGAAGGGAGGGAAGGGGACTTCTACCCCCACCAGCTTTGTTCTATCCAAAAGCAGACACTAGGCTGCAGAGATCAACTGCTGCTGATTTCTGTACCCATAGAAATAAATACTGTGATTATTTGTTGTCTTCCTGACTCAGACTTGGCAACAGGAGAGAGCTTTCCACAGCAAGCTCTGAATGGGAAGCAGTGATCTGTGCAGCAATGAGGGGAGAGTTTCAGAAGAGATAACTGAGGGGAAAAGGTGTAGACTTTTGGGCGTGCAAGCCCAGTGTCTTTTAAGCAGTGTTTATTTGTTCATTCAAAGTTGGATACAAAGCAGTTCTTGAATTTAGTATTTGAAGTTTCTCTCTCTTCTTTCCACAGACCAAACCGTGCATTTGAGTCCTGTTCATTTGCTCGCCACATGCTCTTACAAACCCTCCATCAGCTGTAAGAGATGCAATGTGCTGCTGTGCCCTTCCCTCCTCATTGGACTGTTGTCAGCAGGGAACTCAGAGCTGCGTGTTGGGAGAGGATTCCAGAGCCCATAAAGACATGCTGTCCTTTTTTTGTTTTTTTTCCTTTCCTCTGCTACAGGAGGTCTGTCCTTCCTCCTGCTTTCATAAACGTGTACAAGTCCTGCTGAACTTGTTTTGTACACCTGATGAAGTAACTCCCTGGTCTGTAGGGCAGGTGCTGATGCTAGAATATCGGTGCTGCTCTGAGCTCTGCATGAATTGAAGAGTTCTCCACTTTGGTCTCATAGGCGGGGGTCTGCCAAGAGTAACACTGCGTGCAGAAGCACTCTCATCAGGATCAACCCTATTGTGCATTTTATTTTATTGGACTGTGACTCCTGCCTGATGGCATCCAGCACTGCAGGAGGGAGGCTACGCCGCTGCTGCCCCTGCTTCTCCAGGCCCAGGGAGTCCTTGACCCTCTTCTGCTGCTGCCTGGTCAGAGGGGCAAGGTGTGCTCCCCTTCTGTTTCTTCTTTCAGGTCCGTTTGTCGCAGTCAGTGTGTGGCTGATTTGTATTTTATACGTTTCCCCTGCTCCTGTGGCTTGGAATATTTGTGTAGTGTGGCTGACCCTGGTGGCCATTGCTTAAGGGAGCAAGAATGTTATCATTGTAAATTGGGTTTTTTGCCATCACCTGTGTTGTTGCCTCTTCCTGTCCTTTCCCTGTCCCTTTCCCTTCTCTTCCTAATTAAATAGGCTTGGTTTGGAAGCAAATACAATTCATGAAGTCCATGTGGGGTATGTGTTCCATTTCTCCTCCCTTTGACACAACACTGGGAATGTTCATGGTTGAAAGCTGAGCACCTCGAAGAGCATGAAGAATTAAGGTTGTGCTGACCATTCTTATAGCTGTGCTTTCCCTTGTGCTGAAGGAGTAGTAGCAGATGTCCCTAAATCTGTATGGAGGATTGTCCATGTGCCTACATGTTTGTGGCATCTCCTTGTACCACTTCTGAGCGCATAAGCTCAGCGGTTGGTCCTGCCTGCCTCATCTTTCAAGCCCCTGAGAATCACCACATCTCTTCAGGCAGCAAAGAGTTGTTCTTTCCCTCTGTTTTCAGTGGGAGGACACTATTCATCTGCCCTTACCTGGCCCTGTAATTGCCATGCAGTATAAATAGGGTGAGTGCCAGGAAGAAGCCATGGAAACAGAGTTAGCTGTCCCTTCACAGTGAGAGACAACAGGTACTGCAGCTGGCAGGGTGCCTGTGCTCAGCCTAACTACAGGAGAACCTGGTGTTAGCTCACAGGGTCTACTGACAGCACCAACAGAAAAAGGGCTTGGGTCACTGTGTCAAACTAAAGCCCATGGTATGTGCAAGTCCTACTTGCATGCGCTCTCTGCTTAAAATCCCCCAGGTTGTGAAGCCTGTTCAAGGTACCTGCTGGTGGAACTGGGGTGGCTGTGGGAAGTTTTGTGTGGTTGTGCTCCAGCAGGCTCAGGAAAGCAGCGTCTCTTGCTCCTGCAGGGGAAGTGCTGGCCTTCATGTAGGAGCAGTCTCCCCTCCTTTTAAAAAAAAAAAAAAAAAGGCTGCCCTAAGGCTAAGAGCAAAATGCATTTTGTCCCAGTTTCTGTAGCTGAAGCTGGAACTTCTGTGTCCAAATTAGTAAAAATTAACTGAAGTGAAGGTACCCGCACCTACAGAGCTAGCTGCAATCAATGCAGGCCCAGTTCCTTCAACTGTTGCAAAAGCAAATCTGTTAAATTTTGTCACAAGCTTGGGGGCAAAACTGAGACAGTAAAGAATCTGTATTTTCTGTAAGTCTTGAACCTAGCGTAGCTTTCCTTGAAGGTCCCTGACCTCTTGCTGCTCTTCATGTCCTTCTGCTCTGGAGGAGAGTCATGGAGAAAAGGAATGCGATGCAGAACAGAGATCAAGAGACCAAGGCAAGGCTTTAACCTCTGCAGGAGACCATCTGCAGTGGGTCCTATGGAGCACGTTGTGTGCTCAGGGCCATCTGACAGAGCCTGTGAAGGTCAGAGGGATGCTGCTGCTTGCACAAAGACCTGTGGCCAGGTTGCGGGGAGAACCTGTTCAAGAAGTTTTGAGTAGCGAAGCTGAAGCAGCAGAAGATGATGAGATGTTGATCCTTAAGATTCTTTCAAAAGCAAACACTACTTACAAACAGGAATTTCCTGGTATTTGGTGTCGAGACTACATATGTATAGGAAAGGGGGGTGTGTGAGGGTAGAAGTGATAGTCTCCATGCAAGACAGATGTGCTTCTAGGTAGAACATGGACTTAGAGTCCCTTAAAATTTTTTTATGCCTCAGGATTAGAGGGAAAAGGAGAAAAAAAGATAAGAGTTGCAAACTCTGGTTTCCATGAGAAGTTGCTCCTGGAGGATGACCATTTCCCCATGCTGCCCAGCAGAAACGTGGGGTCATTTCAGTGCTGCTTCAGCCTGTATTGTGCAACCATCTCACCACCCAGACACCACTGTCCTCAGAAGTATTTTTAATTGGAACATTTTTGTCCACCAGGGCAGCAGGGATGCAGAGCTCTCTCTGGGTGGAGTGCTTTTGGATGCAGATCTGTGAATAGTGGTAGCAAGAGGATCAGGCTCCTTGCAGGCAAAGGTGAAACATCTTTGATAGAAAGCAGAAGTGGCTGGCCTGGCAGAGGTAGGTTAAACCTCACCAAATGGAAGTTTGTGTGTTACCTTCATTTCCCATGTGCCATGGGAGAGAGCCAAGACTGACTGCCTCCCTAAAGCCTCAGTAGAAGCTAAAGCTGATGCCATCATTGCTGGGTAAATGAACAAACTAAGAGTCTAGAGGGAAGCTGGGGAAAGGGCAGATGTGGCACTCAGTACTTGGGAGCCTGGTACTACACTCTGACATCCCGACGGGCCTCCAGCAGAGCCCAGGCCACTGAAGGGGAGGTGTTGCTGCCCCCATGGCTAGCCAAGTAGGGGTGAAGGCTCAGCCAGGGAAGATGGCAGGGAAGCCAGGGGAGATGATGGGAGACCAGGCACTGGGAAGCGGGGTGGGCTGGACAGTGGCCAGGGTTGTAGTAGGGGTGATGGTGGCAGATGGGGTTGCTGGTGAGATGCAGGGTGTCCAGGAGGTTCTGCTGCCACTTAGGTGGAGCGTGGTGAAGTCCCAACAGGTCTAGGAAGAAGCTGGTCTCCAGTGCAGGGAGGGTGTGGTACTGCAAGGTCAGCTTGGTGGTGGCATGGGGGCTGGCAGTGAGGACAGGCTGGTGCTGGAGCACTGGATGCAGTGCTGCTAGACAGAGCAGAGGGGCCAGCCACACTGGCAGCACGCAGCAGAGCAGGGTGAAGACCACCAGACAGAGCACCAACACTGGCCAGAGTGTGACTCTAACGTAAAACAGGTACTTTCACTTGGCCCTCCCTGAGGCCAGCCATGACCCCAAAACAGGTCTTGGTGACTTGGTGCAGACAGGGAGCTCCCCAGGGTGACTCCTGCCAGCCTGGGGCAGGTTCAGCCCCTCACACCCCTCACCAATGGTCCTCCCTGCACAGCAGAGCTGAGCATGAGAGATGGTGCCTCCAAGCTGCTCCTTGCATCAGTGTGGTTGGGTGGTTGCCCTGTGTCACGGGAACAATAAGCACTCCTGGGAGCCTGCAGGGATGGAGAGGAGCCCGGCCCAAGGCAGGGGGGAGGCTGGCAGACCCCAGCCAGCATGTCCATCACCCACAGGTGTCACTGGGATGGGACACATGGGTTCTGGCAGCTGAGACTGCTGGACAGGGAAAGGGCTTGAAGTGGGGAGAAACATTTATATAAAATCTTCCAGCTTTTTGTTGGGCTGCAGATCTGCTCATGTTCCCTGGGGGAGCAAAACACGGAGCCAAAGAAGGGAAATTACAGCTGGGGAGGAAAGCAAGTCCTCCTGCCCTTCTGTAAGCAAACGGTGTTTCACACAGGCACTGTCACCCCTGAAGCCTTCAAAACAAGCAGAGGAACAAAATTAGAAGAAAAGAGAGCTGTAAATGTGCTTTGGCTTCACATGGGAATGCTGCCAACTGATTGTTTCCATCTCTCTTCCCTGCACTTGCATTGCTCTGGACTTTGGCAGCCAGGAAAAGCAAGGCAGATCCGGGGATGCTGGGAGGTCCAGTCCTACACGGCTCTGGCTGGGCTGGTGCTGTGACCGACACACCAGGCTTGGGCTGGCCAGAGCTGCTGGCCCCTGCGAGGTAAGGGGGAGGCAATGTCTGGGTTACTGCCCTCTCTCCAGGGGTGCTCTACCCTTCCTCCTCCGCCTCCTCCTTCTCCTCCTCCTCCTCCTCCATTTCTGGCTCTGTCTGTCAAGCAACACAACGGGGCCCATTCAGCTCTTGCTTCTGCAAGGAGAGCGAACACCAGCACAGAAGCTTGGCAGCCGTGGGACAGGACAGGGGCTGCTTTCCTCCTCTTTCTCGGCTGCTTCTTGTGGTCCAGGTACCCCCAGGTGTGTGGGTTGCCCAGAGTGTGTGGGAGGGGGGTGGCAGGACAGTGCTCAGCATGCGGTGGTGCCTGGGTGCAAGATGAGGGCTGAGCTGGGAGCATTGCAGTGGTGGCGCTCACCAGTGGCTGAACAGGAGAGGGGTGACCCCATGGGGGAGGGTGGCTGTGGTGGCAGAGTTGGGGCATGGGACCAGGGGGGATGATCAGCTACAGTTAGCAGGAGATGGGCACCATGGTGGCTCCACAGGTTTGAGCCTTACAGAGCCCATTTCTGCTGCTCCCCAGAGCTTTGGAGGTGTGGGGCAGGGTGTACTGACCATGGCTGCAGCTCCACCTTCCCCTCTCTGCTCTCCCCAGCCTTGGCCCCTCTCTGGCACCTCTGCCCCAGGAGCTCTCTCTTGCCTTGCCAAAACCAACCTGTCCTTCCTGTAGCTGAACAGTGGAGATTTCTTCCAAAACCTGCTATGCATAGCTTGTGGGGAGGGCGGGGGGGGAACATGCAGGGTGGGAGTTGACCAGGATGGCAGAGACATTTGCAATTAAAAGAAAGGTGGCAGCTCAGAAAGCCATGGTGAGCACATGCCCTGGGTGGCTATACCTGCTCATCTTACAAAGACAGAAGTCTCCATTTTAGGAGGAATATTGATACCTTGTACACAGCAAGACCATTTTATACTAGCGGTATATGAAGAACAGGTGTATGGAGCAGGGGGTGTAGGGCTGTGTGTGTGTGTCTGCTCCAAGCCAGTTCCCCGCCACGCTCCCCAGTGTCCCTCGGGGAATGTAGATAACCTGGGTAAAAGCTGTTTCTAAGTGGAGACCTGCTATCTGTGAAATTCAGTTTTCATTCTAAATATTTATTTTCTCCTTCTGCTCTCTTCCTCTTTTATAAACTGTAAAACCATGGGGTGAGAGCAAGAGACGGTGTCACCTGCCCCTGTAGGTGACAGCAATGGTCCCCATGGCACTCCGTGCCAGTAGGCAATGCTGTTTGGGGATGCATGGGAGCATGACCCCTCTCCTGGCCTCGCTGCTGTCTCTCCCTGCCTGTAGGTGCTCTCCACCATGAGGCTGTCCTGGGGGCTCGTCCTGCTCACAGCAGCCCTGGCACTGGAGGGGACAGCTGCCGCCCGCTGCCCTGCACCTTGCGTCTGTGACAACCTCCGTGCCCATGTTCTCTGCATCAACGGGAACCTGACAGCCATTCCCAGCACCATCCCGCAGGTATGTGACAGAATGAGCAAGGGACGAGGGGAAGAGGAGGTGGGGCTCGCAGCCCTGGGGTAACTTAGCATTTCATTTGTGTGACCAACAGCTCACCAAAAAACTGGACCTTCGGAGAAATGGCTTCGCAGTCATCCCAGTGGGAACCTTCCTCGCCACACCATACCTCACACACTTGGACCTGCAGCACTGCAAGGTGGAAAAGCTGGAGGAAGGGGCTTTCCGGGGGCTGGGGAGGCTGGTCTACCTCAACCTGGCTTCCAATGGCATAGCACTTCTCTACCAGGAGTCCCTAGATGGGCTCCCCTCCCTCCAGCAGCTCATCCTGGAGGGAAACCGTATTGAGGAGATACAGCCAGGTGCTTTTGGCCATCTGGGGTCCCTCACTGTGCTTGACCTGAGAGGAAATGCCTTGGTCTACCTCCCAGACATGGTATTCCAGGGTCTGCAGGCCCTCAGGTGGCTCCGTCTGTCCCACAATGCCCTCCATGTGCTGGCCAGCGAGGCTTTTGCTGCCCTGCCCACCCTGCGCAGGCTGAGCCTGGACCACAACGAGCTGCAGGCCCTGCCTGGTGAGGCCCTGGCCAGGCTGGATGGGGCCACACGGCTGGACCTGGGCCACAACCCCATCACCTACGTGGCAGAGGAGGCCCTAGCCATGGCTTCCCTGAAGCACCTCTTCCTGAACCACGCTGCCCTCCAGGATGTGGCGCCTGATGCCTTTGCCAGCAGCCCCCAGCTGCGCACGCTGGACCTCCGAGAAAACCAGCTGCAGGGGCTGCCACCCCTGGCTGGGGCCAGGGGGCTGGTGAGGGTCAGCCTGGCCGGGAACCCCCTGCTCTGCTCATGCCTCCTGCGCCCCTTCCACACTTGGCTGGCAAGGGCACGGGTGCAGGCAGAGGGGTCCTGTGCTGCACCTCCTGCCCTCCGTGGCCGCCCCCTTGACTCCTTGAGGCCTCCTGAGATGAGATGTGGCCACTCCCAGCCAACCCCCAGTCCCACCACATCGTCAGAGCAGACAAGAATGGCTGGCGGCGGGCAGTGCCCCCAGGAGTGCATCTGCTCCTCCGATTTCCATCATGGGTCCTGCGAGAACAGGGACCTGCAGGAGATCCCTCGGGGCTTCCCCAGAGACACTCGTCTCCTCGACCTCCGCAGAAACACCTTCAGGACAGTGCTACCAGGTGCCTTCCCTGGTCTGAAGGAGCTGGTGTCCCTCCACCTGCAGAACTGTGACATCAGAGTTCTGCATCCTGGGGCGCTGCGGGGACTGGACAGCCTGGTCTACCTCTACCTCACCAACAACTGCCTCTCCACCTTGGCAGCTGCTGCCTTTGAGGGAGCCCCACAGCTGGCCTACCTTGACCTGGACCACAATGCCTTCACCCGCCTGCCCATGGGTGCCTTCCAGCTCCTGCCCAACCTTATCTCCCTCCACCTGCAGCACAACGCCATCGGGGAGCTGGTGGAGGGTGAGCTGGCTGGAGCCACGGAGCTGCGTTGGCTCTACCTCGCTGAGAATGGCATCAGGCGCATTGCCCCCACTGCTCTGGCTCCTGCCAAGATGCTGGAAAAGTTGCACCTGGAGGGAAACCGCCTAACAGAGGTGCCCACAGCAGCCTTGTGGGGCCTGCCCGCCCTGAGTGAGCTGAAGCTGTCCCGAAACCCCATCAAGAGTGTGGGGTATGGTGCTTTCCTGCCAGTGGCCTCCAGCCTGCAACACCTCTACCTGGACAACATGGGCCTGGAGCAGGTTTGTGTGGCTGGGGACCCCTTGAGGGACAGGAGCACCACAAAGCACAGCTGTAGGTTCTCTCTCATTCCAGTACCCAGGGCTGGTGGCCTCTACAGGAGCATCCAAATGGATGTCCTGAACTCCCAAAGGCTTTAGGAGATTCTTCCTAATCTGGTTGGAAGTAGAAGCTCTCTTGGGCACAGCTCCAACCTCTCACCCCGTTCCCTGGGACAGCCACACTCCCTCCAGTCTTTACAGACACCCAATTCCCCAAACCACCACCTTGTCCCCCATGCTGGCCTTCTTTTCCCTGCTCTTACTACAAGCTTTCCTGTGGGACTTTTCACCACTATTAGCCTGAATTCCTTCATCCTCCAAAAACAGTGGCATAAGGACCACCCACCTTTAACAGCACCCAGGGACCACTCTAAGACCTCCTGTGTGTCACTTTCTTTCCAGGAAGACTGAGCAGGGTCTAGTGAGTCCCAAAATGTGACCGTAACTGGTTAATTCACAGTACCCTGTCTCAGCACACCCCCTCCTCAGGCCGATAAGCAGCACAGGGACAGAGCTTTGCTCCCCTGCCCCTGTCAGGACACCCCTAACCATCCTCCGCTCCCTTCATTGCAGATTTCCCCTGGTGCCTTCGCTGGCCTTGGTCCCAAGATCAGGAGCCTTCACCTAGAGAGCAACAAAATGAGCAACGTTCCTGACATGAGAAACTTCACAGGGCTGGAGATCCTCAACCTGAGGGATGTGCCATTCCACTGCAGCTGCCAGCTCCTTCCCCTGCGCAGGTGAGTGCCACAAGGGAGGAGCAGACCCAGGGGATGGCCAGACCCTGGCATGCTGGAGGCACAAGCTCCTAGCACATTGGCCCTTTTGGATCTTATCCCACAGCACACTGGCCCATTTTATTCCCATGGTGGCAAGATGGAGCACACACCTATGTGAAAGGCTGGAAGTAGGCTGGGCTTTCCTGGTGGAGGGAAAGCAGCTAGAAGCTGGGGTGGTTAGACACTCAGATATTCAGTGATCACCCAGGTGAGGCCCTGAGCAACCTGGTCTGGTCACTGAGTTTCGCCTCTTCCTTTCCCCTGTCCCCATTCCTTTCCCTGATCTCCTGCCATGTTTCCAGGTGGATCGACAAACTCAACCTCCGCATAGGGGCCACTTGTGCGTCCCCTGCAGAAGCCCAGGGGATGAAGGTGAAGCTTTCCACTGCTTTCCAAACCTGCCCTGGCTGGGGCCGAGGCAAGGGTGGGGGAGCCAGTCCTGACAAGACCAAGGCTGCAAGCAAGCCCAGCAAGAAAAAGAGATCGGGAAAATCACAAGCCAGAGGCTTCAAGAAGAACAGAGTTTAGGAAACGTGCACAACTCAGAGCTGTACCTAGTCTGGTGAGAGTACTTTTTCTAGACTTCTCCATCACGATGAGGGATATTGCACAAGTTTCAAAGGAGAGAGCCTGGTGCCACCAAAGCGATGCTGATTTACCAAAGATGTGTGGTTTATGCTTGCAAGGCACAGAGACACGTTACCCTGGAAAGCACTGGTGCAAAAACCTCCCGAGGTGTCTGCAGCATGCTTTGATGACTCTTAACAACAAAGCCAAATACTTGAGTTTTCTTCCCCAGGCTCGCTGCGGCCCTGTGGAAAAGCTGGCATCTACAAGTTTGGTTTTTAAGAGCGCTGTGCTTTCACAGCCTCAGAAATGACTGAGGAGCCCTGAGCAGGATTGCAAATGGCAGCAACACAAGACCCCACCTGGGCTGAGACCTTGGAGCGTTGCCTGAAAACATTGCCCGAATTCTCAGCAGCTCCTCAGAATTAAAATGTAAGCAGATTGAAACCTTCGTCTTTGCTGCAGAATTTGATCAGTGGTCCGATGGGTGGTAGGGGATGGCTCATCCTCTGCGTGATCCCATCATAAGCCATGTGCCCAACCCCTTCCCCAGGGCAGATCATGTTGGGACCCACCTGGCTCTGTTCTAAAGTCAGAAGTTTGTTCAAATTGAGAAGGCTTTAAGACACTTCTAGCCCTTAAACAAGCGTGTGGGGCATGGAGCTGTGATTGCAAAAATCAGGAGGCAGAAAGCCAAAGGTATTCTGAAATTATCATCCTATGAGAGGTGACCCTACAAGCCCAGTGGTTCGACAAGGCTGGGGAAAGGTGGCAGCCCATGAGGGAAGGGAAGTAAGGAAGGTGAGAGCTTTGCCCTGACATGAGATCCTCCCCTCTCAAGACATCTGTTGTGAGCACCAGCTTGCAGCAGATGGGCAGAGCTGGCAGGGCAGCAGCCCCTGGCAGGGAGGCCCCATCACATGCCTTCCATAAAAATCCCCCACCATGCTCACCCCCTTGGTTTCCCCAGGCGTCCAGGGCCCCCCCAGGGAGTCAGCCAGGGATGGGCTGATAGCACAGGTCTTGTGCCCAGTTTGACACACTTTTTCCACAGGTGTTTTCTCACTTCCCCCGGCCCTTTCTTCTCTCTCCCATTACAGGCTCCATTTCCCTCTTTAGAAAGGAGAGGAGAACCGTGCCAAGAGCCCCGCTCCCTACCCCACCTTTGCTAGACAGTTAACTTGTCAACATTTTTGTTTGTCATGAACCACTGTGCAAAGCAGGAATACTCCAGGAATCACAAGCTCTTGCCTGGGAGATTGAGGGGAGCATGGCCAAGGCAGCCTTTTTGGGGCCATGGTGGTGTCGTGGACAGCCACCATTTCTGCCGGGTTTGACAAGGTACTTGCCCTACACGGCTGGGCCCCACCGTGACACTGGCTGGCAGGGCACTTTCTCCCCTGGAGAAAGTTCACAGGAACCTGCTACAGGAGATTTAAAACTGTTTTCCATCATTGTTGCCATACTGACCTGTCTGATTTCTGTCCTGAGCTTTAAAGGCCACGCTGGGGTGAGAGAGGAATGTTACAGCTTTGCTCTAGAAGAGGGAAGGGCACCACTGCCCCCAGTTCCCTATTGCACTCGTGTGGTGTTCAGCCCTTATGCAGAACCAGAAAGTAGAGAGGGCCAAGGGCAAGGAAAAAAAACAACCAAACTATTCCCTACTTCAAAAAAATACCGCAACCATTTAAGAGTCCTCCTCTTCTCCTCATCTTGGTTAACCCTGGTATTTTGGTGATCAAAAAAGCAGGACACAAGCCTTTGGCCTCTTCTTCAAGTTTAATTCACAGGGCTTTAGGGTACAGATCATCGATCAAATTTACAGTAGGACTGCTAAAAAATTAAAAAACTGTGCACCGTGTCCGCTGCAGTTCTGGGTTCAAAAAGCAAAAAAGGATGACACAAAGGTGTCTCACTCGCTCAAGAGGCATTATCATCCCTTGTTTTCTCACCTCTTTCTGCTCTCCCTGTCCTGACTTTCTCGGGTGTTGCAGGACCTAGACCAGGGAGCACAGCACCAACGTCCTGTGAGGGGAGCTGACTTCCCGACGCATGTGACCTGCACACATTGTCTCAGACTGCAGCTCACCACCAGCAGCCACAGCCAAGAGCCCAAACTGCCCTTTTGTGCTCTGGCAGTCTCCTTCCCCATCGGGAACTCCTGCTCAGAAAGGTGCCTTCAAAGCCAGGCCCGCACAACCCCATCCGCCACCTTGGTCATGCTCCTCAGCGTGCCTGCAGCCTTCCTGGAGTCCATTTCCCAGGGCTTAAAATTACAAGTCTGTGGGAAATTTTCTGGCACGCCGGAAAAGCAGAGTTGTGATGTTGCAGAGTGGTCTGCCTCAGAAAGGGAAGGCCCTTTTAGTCTTCTGCTTCCCTTTACTAGGACCTTCCCCAAAGAGTCACAAGGTGAAGCACAAGCTGCTGTGGGCAGCTGGGGGATACTCCAGGATCAGTCTGTGACCTCCTGCTTTATGCTGCTGACAGGAATGGGAAGCTCTGTGCCTCCAAACTCTGCCTCCAAGGGGTCAATGGTTTCTTCTTTCACCTGCACAGCAATGACTAGCAAGAGACAGAAAGAGAGAGGAAAAAAATAAGTAAAATGAACACAGGCAGCCTCGCTCTACCTGCGGCACCCCAGAACCAGCTCTGTTCATGCAGATACTCAAAAAACCCCAGGTTTCCAGCCCACTTCTTGAGGGTCCCTCACCCCAGGCAGCCCTGTCGTGCTGGCACAAACCTACCCATGGTCACAGCAGCAATCAGGATGGGGCTAAACTCTGGCAGCATTCAGCTACCTGCTCCCTAGAACAACTTCTAGGGCTGAGAGAGGAAAAGCCAGTGAGGTCCATTCTCTACCTGCCTGGGTCCACACAGGGGAAATTAAACGTATGTGGGCAACAGGGACCTTCATAAGGCTCCATCTCCATGTGCACAATGCACCTCACCCACCCTCTTCCCCAACACCCACTAGGGTTGGCAGGTGACCCAGTTGCCAGGTGCTCTTCTGGCCACATCTTAGCACAGTGGGCTGTGTTCACCTGCTGCAACAGCCCTTATGGGGACTGGAATGTGACAGCACACCTCTGACACGTCCATCTCATCTCTCTTCTCTAACCGACCTCACACAAGACTGCTTAGAGGGCAGCCAGGCCTTCAGCAGACATCAGCAGTACCAAGATACTTAGCTGTACTGGTGCCACCAAACCTTCTCAGGGGAAGCAGGAAAAGGCTTTCTTAAACTCTCCCCATCTCTGGAGGAGTGGGTAAGAACATTGATCATGGTGCTGCCCATCCCTGCCTGGGGACACCCCCGACTCAATGGCCAAGAGGCAGCAGAGGCCTCGGGAGGGCTCTGGCATGCAGGGTGTAGGCAGGAGAGCTGCATGTGGCTGCTGGGTAGAGTAATTAATTCCCTTACTCTCATCAGGCACTGGCTCTGGCAAAGCCTTGCCGGCAGCTTTTGCTTCTCGTTTTATCTTCCGGGTGGAAGGCTTCTTGACAGTCTGCTTGATGTTGCGGGTTTTGGCAGGTAACTTTTTTCCTTAACAAAAGAGATAACAGAGCATGGGGAAAAGTGTTTCTTTTCCTCAGGAAAATCAGCAACCCTGCTCCACTGAGAAACCACAGGCCAGGGACCAGCACAACTGACCAGCAAGCTACACAGTCATTAGCTGCCAACTGGTTACTTGACAGAAATGGCCTACTGGAGAAAAATTCTATAGCCATCATCTCAAAATATGCTCCTCCATGTTCTCCTTCATTAAAGGCAAGGCACTTCAGCATGTGCTTAACTTCCAAGGAGCAGGTCCTGTTGGAATCAGTCTGGAGTCAGCTTTGCTTACCTGTCTGGGTCTAGTCCTAATGGGCATGTTGGCTGCACGGCATGGATAGTGTGGCATTAATGTCTTCATTTTAGCTTGACATTTGTTTAGGTTGAACGTCTTTATATTCTTTAGATGTCCTTTCCTCTCCACCCCCCAGGAAGGAATTTCTTGCCTGTCTACATGTGATTTGCCACAGCTACTGCAACAATGACAACAACAACGACAAGAGGAAGCAATAACAGGGTCTGGGCCCACTACTGGCCTCTTCAGCCATCTTAAGGCCTTCTTTCCCTCAGCACAAAGCAGGCAGGTTGCTCTCCAGCTACCCTCCAGCTGCAGCAATCTCCCTCCGACCATGGACACAGTAGGGAAAGCAGCACAACCTCACGCCTGGAAGCGAGCGCCATCTAAGCCTTAGCTGACAGAAAACAGACTGCAGAACAGATCCTTCCCACACACACAGCGCACTGCTCTTTTAGGCAGTTCAGGATGAAGCTGTGTTGTCAAACCCACAGCTGACTGAGGGCATCCACGGCAAGACAAGACCTCTCTCTCCTGATCTGACGGGACATGAACAAGTTCCTCTAACTGGGCCCAGCCTGCGAGTGAGCGGGAGGGCACTAGTCAAACATCACTCACTCTTCTTTCCATAGGGTTTCTTCCTCTTCTTCTTGGGCACCTCCTTGGCCTTCACTGGAGTTGTGGGCTCTGTCATGGAGACGAGAGGGAAACGAAAGCCAAGTCCCATAACCAGTAGGTAACTGGGATGAAGTGACATAAGCGAGAAACAAGATATACCCCGTCCCCCCGAGCCAACGCCCTCTTCCCATGACAACCAGCTGAGGGGAACGCAAGGCTCTAGCACAGTTGCTGTCTGTGCTTCCAGGCGAGGGGCCAGGGCAGCTGGCTGGGGCAGCACAGGGGAGAGAGGCCCAGTAGATTTGGCAGGGGTAGTAAAGAAACAAGATTTGTAGCTTGGGACAAGAAGGAAAACATCCGCAAAGGTGAGGGCAGTGGCCTCCCTGTGACAAGGGAAGGAATAAACGCTTGAGAGGGAGAGAATAAACTCCACCTTCATGCTCTTACTTTTTTTACAGACAGAGCCAGAAAACTGATGAAAACGGGAGCATGGGCCGAGCTCCCCCTGCTACCTGGCTGAGGTTGTAGGTATGCTTAGTAGAAGGGAGCTGTGCAGGGACAGGACCACCTGTAACTACCCAACTCCATCAGCAGTAATTCTCTGTCGGTGCGCAGGTGGGGGAACAGAGGGAAAGCAGAGCCAACCTCAAATCTCAGCCTGTTTCTTGCCACCACAGACTCTTCCCTCTGCCAGCTGCTAGAATATGTGGCAGCAGAGGAAGACTTATGGTAGCCAGCGCAAATCAAGGAGGCAATTTTCTCTTCCCCGCAAGGCCCCAAAAAAGGAGCCACTCAGAGCCAGAGGAAGGAAACCTTTGCCTCTAGCCTTAGAAACCTCAGTAAAATCTTCACTCACCTGGAACAACAGGTGGCTGAAGCTGGTAGCCTGTCAGCTCACACCACCCCACAGGATAAATATCTGGAGACTCGCAGTCCACCCACTGGTCATACTCGTTGTCCCAGCCATCAAAATGGATGCTAAGGAGACGGTGGACTACACGCTTCACTGTGGCCACACAGATGAGCCGGGGCTCCATCAGGTCCACTGCTTCCACCTTCATGCCTGCCTTGAAGCCATGGTTTGGGCAGTCCTGGGTGCAGAAAAAAAAAAAAAATTTAAAAAGAAAGCCCAAGGCCATTGCACCCAGTCCAACCCCACATCTGGCCACCAGCACCCTAGAACAGGCCTGCCCCCAGCTTAAAGCAAGCAGAGAGAGAACAAGCCCACGGTCACGTAACAATCAACTAGCACACAGGAACAGACCGAAGGTCAGCTGTGTCCTTGGTGACTCTCAGCCCAGCCTTTAGAAATAAGACCCTGGCCTGGGGGGAGCAGCAGGCAGCAGTTAACGGACTCCGATCAAACACCCAATCCAACCCCCAGACCTGAGCCAGCCCTAGGAAATCAGAAAGGTGCTGCAGGACCTGGGTCTCTGCCCAGTTTTGCTGATGCAAAGCAGACTCCCTCACCCACGTGCCAGCCACATGGCCACAAGTAATAAGTGATGCAGAACCCACCAGGAGCCTGGAAACACTACAGAATTGCAGGTCACACCCAGAGGGACACTGATTGTCCTGACCAGCCAAACAGGGCCTTTACTTGGAGAGTACATACTCTTGTGCCTTGGGCTCTCCTTAGAAGTGCTGACTGGTGGCAAAGAGCAGCCCAGTAGAGACACTGGATACTGTCTACCCTGACTTCAGGAAGGTTTTTGACACTGTCTTCCATAAGATCCTCAGAGATGTTGATAGAATTATAGGCTGGAAGAGGAGACAGTAAGGTGGACTGAAAACCAGCTGAGTGGCTGGGCTCAGCAGAAGTCTAGTCAGAGGCCAGTAATTAGTGGTGTACCCCAGGCGCCAATACTGGATCCAAAGTTGTTCAACATCTTCAGTTATCTAGATGACATGATAGAATGTCATGTCAAACTTAGCAAGTTTGCTGGTGATACAAAACCGGGAAGAGTGACTGATACACTAGAGGGTTATGCTGCCATCCATAGGGACCTCAACAGGTTGAAGGAATGGTCTGACAGGAACCTCCTGCAGTTCAACAAAAGGAAATGTAAAGTCCTGCACATGGGGAGGAGCAACTCCAGGCACCAGCACATGTTGTAGGCCAAGTGGCTGAGAAGCAGCTTGGCAGAAAAGGACCTGGGGATCCTGGTGGACATCAAGTTGAACATGAGCCAGCAATGCGTCCTTAGGGCAAAGAAGGCTAATGGTAACCTGGGCTGCATTAGGAGGACTGTTCCCAGCAGACCAAGGGAGGTGATCCTTCCTCTCTTCTCAGCACTGGTGAGGTCACACCTGGAGTGCTGTGTCCACTTCTGGGCTCCCCAGTACAAGAGAGACAAGGACATACTGGACAGAGTCCAGCAAAGGGTCTCAAAGATGATGAAGGCACTGGAGCATCTTTTACATGAGGAGAGGCTAAGAAAGCTGGGACTCTTCAGTGTGGAGAAGAGAAGGCTCAGGGGGGAAATCTTATCAATGTGTATAAATGCCTGAAAGGAAGGTACAAAGACAGAGCCAGGCTCTTCTCAGTAGTGGCCAGGGACAAGACCAGAAGCAATGGGCATAAACTGAAACACAGGAGGTTCCCTCTGAACACTCAGGGAACACTTCTTATGGTCAGGGCAACTGAGCACTGGCACAGGTTGCCCAGAGAGGTTGTAGAGCCTCCACCCATGGAGATATTCCAAAGTTGTCTCAACATGGCCCTGGACAATCTGCTCTAGGTGACCCTGCTTGAAGCAGGGGTGTTGGACACGACCTCCATAGGTCCCTTCCACTTCAACAGTTCTGTGACAGCTAGAGCTCTCATGCTCCTCCTTGCTGACTGAAAGCATCCCTACACATCTCTTCTTCCTGGTGGCACTCACTGTGTTGAAGAGCCGCGCTGGAGCAGGTCTTGATTTAGTTCTTTCCAGGTAACTTTCCCAGGTGAAGGTCTTTGCATCGAGCCCTGCAGCAGGAAGAAATAGTAAGAGGGAAAAAGGCAGTCACTGGGTAGACCAGTTGAGGGAAAAGGCAGAAGAGACAGGAAAGCAGGCATAGCGACTGGCTGCAAAGCAGTTTCCTGAATCAGCACGTACAGCCTGATCTTGGACATAAACCTACTGCACAGACCCCATGGCAGGCCAGTACCCCCCTCCCGTGGGAAAATACAGAAAAGCGCAAGCTGAAACTTGGAACATCCATGTCAGTTATACAGAGAAAGGTGAGGAGAAGCAGTAAGCAGGAAGAAATATCTTCAAAACACACCACTAGGACCAATCTTTCTCCCCCTGGCAGGAACATCAAAGGAAAACAAAATAGCACTGCACAAAAGTGCTGCAACACAAAGTTCAGAGCATGCCTTTTTTGGGCACGGCCAGACAAGGCAGTAAAAACACTCCTAGGGTGATTGCCTCTCAGGATTTTGCAGAAATATTGGTCTCAGATTTATTCATATAAGAAGAATAGAGAGGACTCCTGCCACCTGTAAGTACTGAGTCATGCAGCAATGGCTCTTCCTATCCCTTCCCACCCTCACTGTCCTTTGAACGTTTGATTCTGTTCAGTCTGGGGATTGTATGCCCCCACCGCTGATCCACCAGGAGCTAACCACAATGCCCTCTGGAGACGTTACCTTTTTCCCCACACAGTACCAAGACCTAGTATATGGGCACAGCTCAAATGGACTAGTTCTCTGAGGTAGGCCTATCTCCCCCAAAACCAGGCAGATTGGGACTCTGTGGTTTTGATTCAACAGAACCTGACACCTCAGGAAAGCACAGCCCAGCAGATTCTGCATGCAGGTTTGTACCACACGGCAGAGTCCAAATCTCACCTTTTGGAGGAGTCAGATCAATGTTGTTCTTCTGACAGAAGTTGACGGGGAAGATGGCGTGCGAGGAGGCATGGTAGCAGAACCAGTCAGAGCTATTATCAGATGTGGCTCCATCAATGCTGATCATGAGATACCCGTCCAAAAGGATCTGAGATGAGAGTGAAACACACAAGTGTAGAGCGCTGCTTGCTCTAAAGCACAGGAAGCTCCACCTCAACATGAGGAGAAACTTCTTTACTGTGAGAGTGACAGAGCACTGGAACAGGCTGCCCAGAGAGGTTGTGGAGTCTCCTCTGGAGACTTTCAAAACCCACCTGGACACGTTCCTGTGTAACCTGCCCTGGGTGAACCTGCTTTGGCAGGGGGGTTAGACTAGATGATTTCCTTAGGTCCCTTCCAACCCCTACTATTCTGTGATTCTGTAACACCTCTCCTCTCAAGGGATCCTCCCAAAAGTCCCCACAGATGTATCACAATTGCCACTAGATAGTAAAATACAATGTTACATGCTCCAGGGCACAGCATAACTTCTGAAAGCAACACAAATCCTGAATTCTGCAATTCAGCAATTTCTGCAGGGCCAGGACCAACACTAATAGCCTTGTGAAAAAGGCTCAGCCATAAACTGTCAGGAGCTCTGTCCTCTCTCAGAAACAAACTTTATTGGCAGCCCAGAGACCCTCTACACCACCCAGGCCATGGACTGGTTACCGGGCTGAAGGGAAGGGCACCACTTTCAGACATGTCACTTCTACAGCAACAAGACTTGTTCCATTCTGTCACTCACTGGTAACTGGTGCCTACCAAATGTGGCAGTCATGTCTGCCCCAACCTCTTCACATGTCCAAGCAATGGCTGAAGGGAACATTTCACAGACACAAAATGCTTTCCTAGCGTCCCCCTGCCAAACTCCAAGCATCCAAGTCCTCTGCTTGGGTTCTATGAGGACAAACAGCTTCTTGAAGGAGCAGGAAAAGCACAAGTTGCTGATATATTTTAGGACATGCAACACATCTCACTGAGGAAATGTGACCAAGCAATTTACTTCCCAACACTAGCACAGGAGCAGAGCTCACTACCATCTCACCAAGAGAGACTGCAGGAGATCCATCCATCCTCAGCTTCCTACACCAGTGAATGCTGCCCAGACAGACATGCCCCATTCCTCACAGAGAGGTCACCCCACAACTCTTACCCTTTCCTTTCTCTCCCTCAAGGCAGCACTACAGAGGCCTTTCTTTATGCACTCAAAGAACCGGAGAACAGATCTTCCCTACTGCATGCCCAAGAGTGAAAGAAGGGTAGCTGCCAATCACACACAGTGGACAGTTAGCTTGCAGACCAAGCATGCTCATTTTTATGATGTCCACTTAGGCACACATGGACAACTGCTGGTCTCATCAGCTTCTCAGGCCTCTGAGATAACGCCCTAATGCCCTCCACACACCAGCTGCCTAGCTCTCTTGACAGCCCTCGTGCAAAATCCTACCCAGTCTTATTCACTCACAAAGACTCGAAGAGAGGCTTGGTTATCTCAGGTAGACACAGGAGATCTCCTTCTGCCCACTGAACTTACCTTGCAAACAGTGGCCACACAAATGTTGCCCAGATTCAGGGGGTCGATGGCCTCCAGTTTCATGCCTTGCTCAAACCATCCGCCTTCAGTATAGACAGCTCGTACCTAAGGGAGACTCTGCTATACCACGTGCTGCCAGAGGTACGCGACAGTCCCATCCCGACACGAAGCGTGCCAAGTGCAAACAGGATTAGAGCTTCTGCGCTTGGCTCAGCCCAAGGTGGGAGGTGAAAGAAGAAATATTACAATGAATACAAAGAGGCAGCCAAGCCAATGCTGTGCTTGTGTCAGCAACCTCCCGCTAAGGCTCTGGTCGGTCAGAGAGCCAGGCCCAATGCTCAGCTGCTGATCCACAGCAAAGGAAGCCTCATTCTCAACTCAATACTTACCAGTATGACCCAGCTCCTTGTTAAAACTAGTCTCTCCCATGCAATTGTCTTCCCTCTCCAACTCAAAGCTCCAAGCAACTGCTTGCCCTTCAGTTGAGTCCCTCAATGTGTCATTGTCTATTAGTTCTTCCATCTTTCTATTTTGACCTGCCCCTGCCCAGCCATAGCCTTGACACCCCAAAGACCTCACTGCCCTATAGCTGTAAGGGACACAAATGAGCCATCCTCAACAACCCACGCAGCAGCACATACACCCAGGGACAGAAGTGTTATCATTGCTCCCTTTGCTGTGGTCAACACAGAAAGGCAGACTTGTCCTACCTTCTTAAACAGATAGGGTACAGCATCACAGTAAATCTTCCGGAAGGTGGGATGGTTTGCCATGTCACTGCGTTTTTCTTCTGTGAGGAATGGAAGAAACAGAGGTGAGAAACCTGCAGCAACTGCAGTAAGAAAAGACACTGGTTATTAATTCCCTGGTGAGAGCTCAGATGCTAGAAAAGACCTAGATCAGAGACCATGAGAAGGGTAATAAAAAGGAACAGGTCAATCCTCCTATACCTTCTCAAAACACGGGCTGTGATGCAGGGCTTGCTCAAAAGCAGATGGCTGAGCTTCCCCAGCACTAGTGATAACACCTCTACACGCAGCTGTAATCACTAGGGAGAGGCAGCAAGGATGGGAGATAACAAAAAGGATAAAAAGGGCTCGAGTTTTGTTTTTTTCTGTGTCTAAGCTGATCAACAATTCCTCTTGGTAAAAGTTGAGAAAAACAGCCTGATGGCATCCAGTCTTACAGAAGCCAGCACAAATTCCCTCAAAAAGATTATAAACATCTGCGATGTTGCAAACTGTACTGTCACCCTGGGGGGACAGACTACCTGCTTCAGCTAAGAAACCCTACAGTCCCCCCATCCTGACCTGTGGCAGCAGATCACTAGGCTTTTATCTACCCAGGGGGAAAAGCAGCAGACATACAACCACATAGACTTTATCTGTTAGGTCCTGGGGTAACTGCTTGGGTCCCAGAATGTCCAAGCTGGTGTCAACAGCAGAGGTCAGACAGTTCACAGCAAATCAGAAGATGCTTATTGTGGCTGATGCCTACCTGACTTCTTCATGCTGTGGCCCACTCTCCGTGACCAGCCCACAGGATGGATGAGTGGACTCCACATGTGGCACCAGAAGTCATCATCATTGTCGCCGTCCTCATAGAGGAGTCTCAGTCTGCCTCCAATCACTGTGTCCACCACTGCCATGCGTGTCCGGGACACATGGTTCTTATCCACTACTTCCACTCGCATGCCCTGCCGGAACGGGTACTTCATGCTCTCCGCCATCTGGCAACAGCCAACAGAGGAGGTGAGGTCAATTGCACTTGTGTGTTTTCCTCCCCCAAACACTTCAGGGAACAGCTTTCCCCACAGACATCCTAGCCAACCCCTTGCGCTGCCCAAACCTGACTGAAAGATATCTCTGGACATAGATGCATGGGAGCGGGTTCATCAGGGGGTGGGGAGTTGCCCATCCCACAGACAACAGCACAGTTGGGCACATGCACCCTAAGTGCCCCCTGTCCTGTGGCCTCATAGCAGCTACCCCCACCCTGGCCCAGCAGCCATGCTCAGCCAGCACCTCACATGAGCATAAGAAACAGATGTCACTGCTGTTCAGCAGGAATTGCGTGAGGAATTGTGTGCCTTTTTCAGTCACGAGATCATAAGGGTTTCAAGGCTGGAAGCAGTCAGAGGTGTAGCTTCCCAAAGGACAACAGTTGACTGATACCCTTCCCTTCTGCCCAGTAACAAATTCATCTTGACAAAAAAAAAAAAAAAAAGAGAGGTCAGGCCCTTGTTTTTACTTTTTTACTCTGATCAGAGGTAGAGCAACATGGTGATCTACTTGCCAACTCTACCTCCAATGCCAAAGTTACTCAGCAGACTAACCCAAAGGTGCAGGCACATGAAAAGCCACTGGCTGCCTCCTAGCTGATTTTTTTTGAGGCCTTCAGTTTGCTGATACAGCCCAGCCCTATGAATCCACAAACACACAAAGGTGTTTAAAGAACACCTGACATTTTGGCATTGGGGATCCCAGAATGTTGTGCAGCAGGAGGAACAGTTCAAAACAGACTGACATCCAAACCAGTTTACAACTGATTTCAGAAGAACTTTAAAGAGTAGGTCTCCCTCTTCCACCTCCTGTTCATTAGGTGGGAGTGGGAATGCTGGGAGGAGAAAGATACTGGCAACATCAGCCTCTCTCTATCACTTCCCTTCCATGGCATGAGCTTTCAGCTACAAGCTCTGGCCCCAGAACGAGCAGCTATGAACATCTTCTAAACACTGAGAAGCAACAAGGGAAACACCAACTACATCAAAGTTCCCAGCTCAGCGTTACCAACTACCTTGCACAGAGGAAAACCCATCTCCTGCCTTCTTGCCTGCTGTCTCTGCAACCATCTTGCTTATGGTGGCTTACAAAGTTGCCAGTGACAAGAGTTGCTCCTCTCCAACAAGATCTAACTGCAGTGCAGGTTATGGAGAACAACCACAAGAGCTGTAAAGGTGGCAAGGCCATGGCACAGCTGCTTCCACATGCACTTTGAGGGAGCCTGCGCCCCTCTAACTCCCCACAGGCTGCTGTGCTACCAACACTGAAGACAAAGCCTTTGGCCTCTCAGAGCCATTCCTCACCCCTGAAACACAGCAGGGAAATGCCAGGTTGGAGCTGCAGTAGCCTCTCCCTTCAGCAAGAAAACGTACGTCATCCCCAGTATTTTCCAGCAGAGGCTGACATGACAACAGCTTTTAAAACCCATCTATGACCTCTATGACCCAAAGGAGAAACAGTTGTGCTGACAGGGTATAGGGGCTGTGCCATTACTTACAGCATCATGACAGGTATCAAGGGGACACATAGGAGTTGTACAGATCAGAACCAGAAGAGATGTGTTGCACACACATCTCTTGGCTTCAAGCTTCGTTTCCACACACAAAGTGACAGACTCCCATATTTACCTTGATGTGGAAATCCACTGGGATGGTTCTGGCTCCCACCAGTTTTTTCATGAGGTAACTTCTCCAGTCAGTGTACTTGGCATGGATAGCTATACACACACAGGGAAAAAGCACATCTTAATGACTGAAGGAATTAGAGCACCACACTACACCTTTCTTCCTCTCTGAGACTCCGTTTGCACTAAAAGGCCTCCTTTACATTCAGATCCTGTACCTGCTCTCAGGAAGACCCTGTTCTGCAAGCTCACCCTCACAAATGGCTGCAAGGGATCACCATTATAGAATGTACTGGGCCAAGCTGACATCCAGCTCCACTATCTAGATGTGGAAGTGGTATTAGGGCAAAAACCAGTGAGCCATACATAGCAAGCAAACCTCAGCTTGTCAGAATTCTGCTAAACTGGTGATCTCCTAACTGCTAGCTAGCAGGGACTGGATCCAGTGCGCTCCCCATAGACACTATCTAGGATGTAGGACCAGAAAGTTCCCCCCAAAGCCTAGCTACTATCTGGGTCAGAAGGAGGAATAGCCACCTGCATTAGCCTCCATCCATAGGTCTGACACCAGCTCTGCATCCAGCACTCTCAGGTCAACCACAAGGAGATGCACAAGGAGCAGTCCAAGCAGTCTCCAGCTTCCTGGAGAACTAACTGCTCCTTGTAACTCAAAGCATAAATGGAGCTGTGGTCTCATCTAGAGGGAGCACCTGTCCCACTGTGCTAGGCATAAACCAAGGCTCCCCCCTTGACTCATCTTGCCCCATACTCACTTTGTGGTGGTACCAGGATTTTGCTGTTGATGGCACACCAACCAATGGGGTGAATATCCACTGTGCCCAGATTGCACCAGAAATCATGGCCAGCATCATTCTCAAAGCCCTCATATCGCAGAAGGGCCCTGTACCCTACCAGGAGACAAGCAGAGAATGGCATTATAGGCAAAGTATTTATCTTCTGCCTGCTGGGCACCACACGCTTAGTCCCTACAGCATGGCCTTCAGAGCTCTGCATAGGTTTTCAGAGCTTCTCTAGCCATTCTGGAAGCAGAAACGTCCTCACAAAGAGCCCTGCAACCAGAAGAGGAACCAGATGCTGGTTTCCTTTCCACCCCCCGCATCAGCGTATTTCCTGTTCCAAAAATCTCTCAGCAGCTGCAGAGCTCCAAAGAGCTGATGCTTTTCTTGGCCAGCTACAGTCGGCTCTCCAAAGCTTCCCTCAGAAGTTAGCCACCCTCTGCCATTGGGAATTACACTGGAGACATACCTACAGTCTGGATGACAGATGCAATCCAGTACACGCGGCTGGGGAGCACGGCATCACTGTTCAGCACTTCCACTTTCATACCCTTCACCACATCATCCCACTGATCAAAGAGCGGCACCTGAAGGATCGAGGCAGCCATGTCAGGAGAGGGATGTTGACAGTCAGAGCAGAGCCCAGGCCCTCGTTCTAGCTTTCAGACATCTGTTTTAGGCAGCTACACCTTAGGCCCAGATTTGCATGCCTTACCCTTCACGTGCCAACAGCCTGAAATGTAACTGAACTGTCCTGACATCTCACTGAGGTGTTCACAGAGGATGCCAAAAGGCAGAATATTGTATAGTAATGCTTAACTATTTCACTGCCAGCTGTCCTATCCCAAAATAGCTGCTGCTGTTCCTCTACGGTATTGAAATCCCTAAACATCAAACTGACATGTGTTCCTGATCTATCCTCAAGAAAACCAAAGTTTTGTTCAAATTATCACATAGCACAACTCAAAAGGAACAGAACAAGTGAGTGACTCTTAATACACAGAGAGGCTGGGGCTGCTACAGTACCTAAGAACTGCCATTCTGCCACATATCTGCCTTGGCTACTTGGCCCACAAGGACTGGAAATCAGTATGATGGGAACCAGACATGCTGGAGGGGCAGCTACTAACAGGGCTGCATATGCTGAGTTCCTCCCTGCACACTACCCTGGGCTGTGCTCATCCATGCAAACTGCAAAGGCAGCTGGGACATCTCCGCTATCACCCCCAGTCAGAAATAATTCTGTCTCCAGCCAGCACTAGGCCATCACCACCAGCAGTGCTTCTACCAAGTCCCCTCTGCTTTCTCCCAGAAAACTCCTGTTGCCTTTGTGGGACTCTCATTCTTAGCTGTGAGAAGCCCCAACTTCTTCCCTTGCATCATCTGGGACTTAATGACCAGCTCCCTGGGCCTCTCTCCACCACCTGCCACAGGAGTACAGAGAAGCCCCATGCATATGACACATCCCATGTGCACTGTGAAGCACAGCAAAGAACTCACATGTTTGAAGCAGCTGACAGGAGCTGCCTTGAAGCCGTGCTCCTGCAGGTACTTTCCCCAGTCAAAGCCCAAGACGAGTGCTATAAGCAGACATGAGACAAAAAATCAGAGGATGCTACAGAAAAGGCACAGAGTGCTCCGTTACCTCTGGACTGCAGCTTGCAGCATTGTGGCCTGCTCTGGGATAGAGCCCTCTGCCCCACCACACAGAGACTCCATGTTCCAGTGTGTTTCTTTTTCTCCTGGTGGGGAACTAGATTCTGTGAGTGCACAGGGACCAGCCCCCACAATAGGCACAGTATATTATAATCAATCCTTGCTGTCACTTGCTTTTGAGGAAGGAAGGGGAGTGGGGAAGGAAGGGGGGGAACCAAAACGGGCCCAGCCCAGGGCTCAAACACTCCAGCGAGAGTGGAGATTGCATCCTGTCAGCGCTAAACCAATTAGCAGCTTTGCCTCTCAGCCGCATCACCGCGGGGTCATAACAGCAGCATCTGCTTCCCCAGAGGGTACCAGGAAAATAATTGGAGTGAAGCACTGCGATATCAATCCCACGGTCACTCCTGATCTTAGGCTACAGCTCTGCTCCACAAGCTGTTTGCTCAAGGATCAATTCCTACCCCAGCACTCACTTTCACCCTCACACAGCAGCTTGCTACTCCTTCAGCTGCAGCAACTGACTCTTCCCCAAGTCAATCTGTGAGGGACTTGGGCTTATATAGAACTCCACAGGCAACTGGGCAGTGAACGGCTGTGAGCAGCACAGCACCTTTAACTCAACTTCGCCAGCAGAAATCAGCACCTTGTGGGACTGTGACTACAGAGCTTACACTCCAGACCAAGTCGGAACACAAGTGAGGATGAGGCTGCAACAGTGGACGAGCAGGAACCCACCATCAGGGATAGATGAGCCCTGTGTCCTGCCAGCCTGTGTTGGAGCAATCCACACACATTGTTTCAGTACAAGGCAGGGTACCGGAGGGAAGGAAGAGTAGACTGCAGAGCTTACAGCCCTACAGGTGTCCCCATTTCTGTGGCTTCAGTAGCTGCACCTCCTCAGGTCTCCTACACTCACCATCCTGACCTGTCAGTGTCCCATCTGCCAGATGCCCCGTGCCCTGTGAATGGAGGAAGGCTCCAATCTTAGCTGACCAGGCTGCCTTGTGCAGGACTTTAGCTTTCTTTGTTGGTGGCTTCCCCTGCAAAAGAAGGAACATTAGGAACACCAGTGGCACAGGAGAGGAAGCCAGTCCCTGCAACTGGCAAGCAGGGCATGCATCTCCTCCTTGGGGTGATTTTCAGGTTACTACAATTTTGACTAATGCTCATGGGACAAGAAAAAACAGCAGGTAAAATACCAATGTGTCCTTCCTCAGTTTCTTGGGAGCACCACCTTTCAGCTGGCATGCGTTCTCTGGGTACTTCAGGCAAGAAGAACAATCCACTGGTAACGGCAGTCTGATCTTTAACTAGAGAGCAACCCACCCCTGCGAACAGGCACACACATCCTGCTCCATCCCCAGGGAAGAAGGAAGGGTTTTGACTCACCTGCAGCCTGGCCAGGATGCTGGCCTTCTTAGAGTTTGAGGAGTAGCTTCTAGAGCAGGATACGCTGCAGAAACGCTTGGTCTTGGAGAAGAAAGCCTCCCTGGTGCCCACAATCCCACACATCTCACACACAGCTGAGAGAAGGAAGGCACAAAAACATGAGCAGTTGCCAGGGTCAAGGCACTACAAGACTAGAAATGAGCCCAGGAAACCCTCACTGCACACAGCAGCTCCCCAGCATAGCCCAGAAAATGCAATCTCGCGCCAGTGCTGCTCCCAAAACACACTCAAGGTGCAGCCATTTGGCTCCCCCAGCCCTTATTCTTTCCATCAGCGTGTGCTTTAGGTAGAACAGGCAGGCAGTGCACAGTACCTGGCTCAGAGCCGCTGTCCTCTGTGAGCCAGCCTGTAGACGGCTGGTGCACAGGAGAGGTTGGAAGCTCTCCAGCTTCCCTGTCCGACACCTCATCATCGCTAGACTCCTCCAGACAGGAGCTGCTGTCGCTGCCCATGCTGCTGTTGTAGCCCCGGAAGCTGTCATAACCCCCAAAGATATCCAATTCATCCTCCTCCTCATCGTCATCACCTTCCTCCTCCATCCGCTCCAAAGATGAAGTTTTGTGGCAGAGGGTAGACACCAACTGAAAAAAAAGAGCCAGTGTACTTTAAAAGAGACATTTTACAACACAACCAACAATGTATCTGCCTTCATTGCTGAGGAGGTCTCTTGGACCAGGGAGAGGTCTTGGGCTGAGCACTGAGTCCACATAACAACCGCAAAGGCATGGGTCTAAATCCCTAGCAAGGAAACTACTACCCCCACAACAGGTCTCTTTACAGGTATTTCACAGGCTGCATTCTGCTTCCCGAGAGGAAATAAACAGTCTCAGAGCTGCAGCTACATAGAAGAAAAAGTCTGAGAAACATGGAAAGACTACAGGGAACTACAATGCCATGCAGAGAAGACTGTGTCCTTCCAGTCACTGCCTCTCACAACACAGTTGGACAGCAGAGCAGTGCAGACACTGTTGACGTTAAAGTCACTGCAAACTTCCAGCACAGAGCTGCACACTCTGGCCACCACAGCTCACAAGACCAGTAGAGCCTGGATGTCAGCAGGACAAACTTTGCTCTAAAGAAAGTTCATGTTCTTTGGAAACTGCATAGTCCATAGCTGACCTCAGTTCAGAAGCTGCATCAGCAGGATGACAGAACAATGTTTGTTAAGAGTTTTTGCCTACAACTAGATATCGCCACAACTAAACACCTTCACTAGCTCTGTATACTTGCTGTTACAACACGAGAGCAGAGAGGCAGTGATTGAAGGAACAGCAAAGAAATCCAGTGACTGTCCCAGACTAGAAGAATCTTGAACTAGGCTCCAAAGGGAGCTGGGAAAAGGTGTTAGGAACTCATGAAAGTGCAGCATGTCAGCATCAGCACAGGGAGTGATGGAACAGAAAGGTAGATTGGAACAGTCACGAGGCACCACCACATAATTGTTTATCCAACTGGGCAACAACAAAAGATGAGTGATGGCCCATCACCTTCCAGTGCTAATTCCCTTAGATTCCTGGCTCCTCGTTATTATTATAGTCACATGAACAGGGAGATCAGACTTCACTCACTGATGTCCCCCCACATCCTCCCTGGCTTTCACATAAACAGGCCCAAGGTACTCAGGTTGTTTCCTGAAGACAGAATTGCTCTCCTGCAGACCTACATCCTCACACAGCATTCCTGACGTCTGAAAGGCCTGAACGCCTCAAAAAGCCCACATTCATCTCTTTCTCACCCCTGTCTAGGGATGCACCTTCCTTCAGCTCACAGGAAGTGAGTATCTTTGGATCGCTACTCTTTCACCAAACGCGAATGAGACTCGAGGAGAGGTAACAAGTTCCCAGGGCAGACGAGCAAGGGCAGCAGCACTCGCAGTCTGCTCGGAGAGCCGAGGGGGGACGCCGAGGCCCGTCCCGCCCGCGTCAGACCCGCCACCGCCTCCAGCACTGGCCCGGCCAGCCGGCAGCGCGGAGGCGAGGCGAGGCGGAGCGGAGGGCCACACCGGCCAGGAGGAGGCGGCCCGGCGCTCCTCGCCCCCTCCCGGCCGCGGGCACGGCGCCGCCGCCGTTACCCTGTTCACACAGCCCAGGCCTCACGCCTGCCCTCAGGGCACCGGGCTGGGCCGGCCGGCGCCAGAGGGCTTTCCCCAGCATCCTGCGGGCAGCTCCACGGCTGGAAGAGCGCACAGCCCACCCCCCCGCCCGGTTCCGGCCCCGGGGAATCCCAGGCGGGCCCGTTGCCGCCGCCGCCGCTCGCCCACCTCTCCCCGGTCCTGCTCCATGGCTCCCAAGACGCCGCCAGCCCGCCTCATGCGCGCGGAGCACCTCCCACCCTCAGCGGCGCACCGGATTGGCGGGACCGGGAAAAGAGAGCCAATCAACGGAGAGCTTGTTGGCAGGGAGCACGACGGGAGCTGCAGTTCATTTCCCGCCCCGGCCATGGCGGCCCCACCGCGGGAGGGGGAGAGGCCGCGCCCCGCTCCCGCCTGCCCGAGCACAGCGCCGGGACGTGCCGGCGGGCCCAGCGCCCCCGCTCTCATAGTTCCCGCTCTCAGTCCCAGAGGCTTATGTAAACAACAAAGCAAAACAAACGAAAAAACAAACAACCCAACCCAACAAAGCCCCAGACTGCAGCCCCTGGGGCGGGTTTGGTGGCCTGTAACCGCCAGCGCGCGGGTGCGAACGTAGCGTCCCGAAACATGGTGGGCCCCATGGAGGTGCACCGCTGGAATTCAGCGTCTTAAACCTAACGAGGCTGCGCTCCCATTTTCCTAGAAACCTCGGTTCCTGGGTTTCAGGCGGTACCTGATGCCGCACTAGCATCACCGTTGTCCCGGGCCCGCCTGCTAACATAGCCAGCATGTCGCCCAGGCCAGGGAACCGCCGGCGAATGCTGTCAGTGCTGCCAGGCAAGGACAGAGTGCTCACACCTTCACACCCGCCCTGCCCTGTGTGTCCGAGAACCGCTCCGTAAACAACCCACCCCGGTTAATGCTGCTGCTCCCCGTGGCCTCAAATGATCACTCTCGGAGATTTCATGCATAAATAAGTGTTTTGTTTGGGAAAGGAATAAAAACGCTTGAAGTGCTTACTGTGCTATGCAGTAGGTTTTAAAGTTTAGAATCATAGAATGGTTTGAGTTGGAAGGAACCTTAAAGATCATCTATTCATCTGCATTTATTTTATAGCTTCTTCATAGCATAAATGCTTCTCTCTCTTTTGTCTTCCCCTCTCCCCCCACCATGGAAAGGCAGCGTGGTCTTAGTGGTACTGGTCTCAACATCCCTCACGCCAGCTCGCTGTCAAGAGTAGCCAAGCAGCAAGTGTCTCTGGCACTGATCCTCTTTTACTCAAAAGGCGCATCCCCTGGAGTTAGTTCTATTTCCCTCCCATTCTACCCTTTTTATTTTGCCATCATCTTCGTTGTCTTGACACTGTAAAAAGAGAAAAAGGAAAAAGAAAAAGATTTTTAAAAAGCCTGTACTGAACCTTCATACTCTGTGCAGACTTTATAGGGAGTAGCTAAACAAATAACATGTGAAGCACCTGCACAGCTCCTCTCCTGTGCAGACAGGACAGCCTTAGTTGCAGGCAGAAGTACAAGTTAATTCCAAAGGCTTATCTGTGCTAGAGATACAGATGGATTGGTCTTCCAGACAGTCCAAAGGCGCTAACACAAGGCTGCAGCCTGTCGCTCTGAATATGAAGAAGAGTCACTCTCAGTGTGAACCACACCGAGAGCCCTGGGTAGCAACTAGAGTCAAAGCCTAGTTACAGAGGGACAGGGGCAGGGCACTTGCAAAGCCTACTGCATGCAACTCGATCAGCAAATTTCTGTACTGTCAGGGGTCCTTCAGGTTTTCCAAACATTCTTTCATAACTGTGAAGAAACATAAAATTTCTTTTAAAGTATTTAAATAATGTAGTTGATACTGAAATAAGTTATAAAGGCTGTTAGCACGTTGCAAGCACTGCTAGACAGTGCACTGCATGACAGACAGCAAAGCTGTTTCCAGAAAAGACAGAGATACAAAATTAAAGGTTCATTAAATCTTTATACTGCAATAATCTTTCATGTAACACATTATGAGCTGCTGCCGGTGGGCACCCCCTGCTTCCCTCCCAGAGCGGAACAAGCAGCACTGCACCCATAGGCCACAGACAGGCTGGCTCAAGGCTTCCTGAGAACTGAAGCAAAAATGAGTTTCCATCTCGACACAGAAAAGGCTTAAAGGCAGTCCCTATCCCATGGCTGTTCATCCGTCATTGCGGTTCTAAATAAACCTTTTCAATAAATAATAGTATTTTAATAAAATGCAAATTGATTAAGGAATACTTATATTCTCTTTAATAATAAAAACTTTGTTATGTGACATTAATCATAATATCTTTGTAAAGCCAGCTTCTTTCTTTAGGGATACAACAGCACTGACAATCTCATGAAACCAAACCCCCAAACTTATATTAGACTTCACTTTTCCTATCTCCTTCCCTACTGCTGCTCTGGGCCTGGTCTGTTTTGTCCCTATCAGCACTAATCCCGGTGATCTTGACACAAACCAACAAGCAAAACTTCCAGCAGACTGTGGCACTGCTACTGCTCCTTAGGGAAACTGCCCCATGTGGATGGCGTGAGTACAGAGTGGGACATTTCCAATACAACAGCCCCAAGGCAGCAGTGGCAGCTCCATTAACAACCAGAAAACCAAGAAAGGATCTTTCAGACTTCTGCTTTCCCTATTCATGGACCCCAACAAAACTCCACCCCCAAACACCTGGTTTTGGAAGCCAAGCTTCCTCCTGCACCACAGGTACACCTCAGAGGCAGCAACTCATCCAGCAGGAAATTGTTTTGGTATTAGCTACTCACAATTTATGAACAAGGTAATTTTGGACGTCCTGAGTGACTTCTCCATGCCACTGCTTCTGGCTGCTGCCTGACAGGACAAAGCCTCCTGACCCCAGGCCCAGTGTCTCAGGGTTCATGGTGACACTGCTGCAGTTTACCAGGGAAACACCATCTCCACAACCCCCACTGGAAAAGAACAAATTTAAAAAACCCCTTCAGGGTGGTGGGATTCCCAGTGCAGAGGCAGGGAGTAGCGGACAACAGCGGGGAGTGTCCCTCAATGTGCGCAGTTATTCTTTTCAAAAGTATCCCCTGTACTGACTCAGGATCCTCAGGCAGAATATTTTGTCACAAGTGCAATGCAGCCAGCATGCTGGCTCTGTTTCCTCAGGCGACAGCACACCCTGCGCTGTGCGAGAGCAAGTCACTGACTACTCAGAGGTAGGACATTTAAGCTGTTGCTGTTTTCTCGTTCTCTGTCATAGGCTACAGAACTTAGAGAAAACCCTTGTCAGATCATCCTTAATGTTAGATGGATGTACTTACGTATTTACAGCAACTTGCCATGAAATCACACTATGCACAAAGATTAAATGGTTCCTGCGGTGAACAAGTAACCCAATCCCAGATCCAACAAGCATTGCAGTTAAGGCCACAGGTACTAAGTTAGCTTGTCCTTTCTTGCTATTTTACTACCACGCTAAGTCTGACAGTATATCTCAATGCAGCTCTACATAAAAATAATAATAAAAATGTAAATAAAAAAACCCCAACCTACTCCCAGTTCCAAGGCTGTCCTGAAAAGGGAAGAGTAGAAAACTGGGAGATAAGCCTCAGTTTTAAGTACTTACCCCATCCCAATCCCCCAGGAAATTTAGTTTTTGAGTGCTGAGCTGTGCTACCTGTCTGATTCCCCTGCAAGCTTGGGAAGATGTGGGGCACCACCATGTCCTGCCAGGTCACCTTCCCCAGCAGAAGGGGCAGCCCAGAGGACCACAAAGTCCAGCTAATAGTAGAAGACAAGACTTTACAACATCCATATGACTTGGTACATAACATGCAGTTTACCAAAGTGGAAACTCCTTTACATATGCTTTCCCAAGTCTCAGTTAAGGGCCCTCTCTCACTATTTGCGGTGACATTGGGGATTGGGCCCAAGTAACAGAAAAAAGTACAAACTCAGACTGAGAAAACAGGGAACAAGCAGAAGAGCATCTGAGGTCTTTAGTTTTCAAGTTATGATTTGGGGGTTCTAACTCCTCATGGCTCCAACCCAGGCAGTGAACACGGTTACAAGCCCTGGCAGGACTGGTGCTGTTAGACCCCAGTCACGCCTCAGGCCTTAGGCTGCCCTGGCTTTCAATCCACAGGCCTGGCTAGATATCTGTTGTATGGCTCCCAAACCTCTGTTCACCAAGGAGATGTTGTACTGGGAGCTCATTATTTCAGTGCGACACTCCAATCTTCACACTTTATTGATGGAAAAAGGAGGAGGGGAAAACCCACAAAATCAGCCTTCTGATTTTAACTCCCCACTCTGTCCCAGTGCTGGACAAAGATTTGCTTTAGAATAATAATTCTTGTTCTCCCCTTGATTCTCTGGAGCCAGCTGAATGGTGAGGGGAATGGCTATGAGCTTCTGCAATCAGAAATGGGCTAACAGGGAAGGGAAATAAATTAGTCTCACTCTCCTGCCACCCCTGCCTGCCCATGCCCCAGCAGTACCAAGACACTAAAAACCTCCGTAAGGCTGTATGGGTGCCTGACAAGGGGCATCACAAGTACCAGAGAGTGGCCTAGAAGCCTCCATCATGGCAGACCAATGCATGATCCAAGGAATGATCCAGCTTTAAAACAAGGCACTTGTTTTATGGCACAGCTGATCATCACAGAGTGGATGTAGAGACCAGATTCCTGGATTCCCCTTCAAAACAGACACAAGAAAACAAGGGTGCCATAGGGACCTCCTTTGAGTCACTGGGAGGGCATTTATACTCAGCTTCACTTCCCCTCCCCACACTGCCAGCTTCCATTCCATCCCCACCCCAGTTATTTTGAGAAGTGGCATCTCTGGGCTGGCTGCTTTGGGGTGTATGTGTCCTACACCATCACCATCTGCAGACCACTGTCAGAAAGGCAGTAATGAAGTCCTGCTGCTCAAGCACAATCCTGCAGGACATTCATACCAGTCTCATCTGCTGCTTTAATCACTGTCATCCACCTCGTATGGGGCTGCTGAAGCTGCAAGGTGACTCCTAGTGATTCCAGATGAGCTCAAGTGAGTTAGCTCATCTCATCTCGCAGGTTGCAGAACACCAGCCGGGCTGGGCAGTGTGTGCTGTGGGTTTCAGTGGCAAGGACAAAGATTTGCCTTGCCTGTGGGTTTGTATGACTCAGCGTAGACCACAGACTGGAAGCTGTTGGGGATACCAACCTAAAAAGCAAGTCCTGATCTTTGGCTGCACAGAGTTATCATCTCCACTGCAGCTGTGATCAAAGCAAATGAAATTCTTCGCTTCAGCACAGTACTGATCTACCACCACAGTGCATAGCTAGTGCGTCTGCTATGACCTCTTGTCAGCTCTCCTTCCCTCAGAGGAACCTTTCAGATCTTTTTAGAACAGAAAAGAAAATGTGAACCAAGCAGGCTACACGAGTTACGTAGGGACGGGAATCCTTTTCCTCCTCCACTTCCCCTCCTCATGACCCTGTAATACCTTTTCAGGCAAGAGGAAGAACATGGGTTATGGGAGGTGGACTTAAAAAAAAAAATATCCAAAATATCTGCTGTGAGGGTTTTCTTTAGAGAAACTTGAAGTTACTGACCTGCTGCCAGAACGGCAGAACGCATTTGCACAGGAAGTATGTGGGATTCCCCAGCCGCTGATGTTGCTCTCACTGCGATTTCAAGAAAGCACAGGAAAAACAAATGCCTAAAGTACCTTCAGCTTATGCAGTTGGGGTTGCTACGAGCAGAAAATGGGGACTTAGCTTCCGGTGCTGAGTTTGCAGACCCCACTCCTGCCCCACGGCCCCCATCCCTGCAGCTGTTACCCCTGGGAGTAGTGCAGAGGGCTGGGCCCTGGCTTACCAGGACTCATTTCCCATCCAAAACTTAACACCCAAGTCCTGCCTTCCTGCTGGAGATCCTTTCTGTACCAGCCCAGAGATGCCCCTACCTCTGAGCCCAGAGTCCCATGCTGCTGTGACTCTTCCTCCGCAGGGTATGCAGCCATACCTACATTCTTTACCCATTTCAGAAAGGCTGCAGCAGTGGTGTGAGGCAACGAAGACAAGAAAAAGCAAAAGGGAAAAACAAAAAGGGAAGGACTCTTTGCTCTTCTGGGCAGCAGAAGCTGTGCCCTTGCTGCCAGAGGAACGGGGCTGGCAAAGAGCTTTCTTGTAATGCCACTGTCCCTGCCTTCCAATTCCTGCTGTTGCCCTGGGGAATGTGGTGGCACAGGGAGAAGCAAAACACCCAGTGACAGAGCTCGTAGTTGCATCCCACATAGCTCTGTGCTCTCAAGATACACCAGAGCGTGCCACCACCCAGCACTCCTGGGGAAAACAACAGTCTGAACCGTGCCAACCTAATGAGCTATGAACTGCTTCAAAGATGGCTATGGGAGATGATACCAATAGTGATTCCTCCACGCTCCCTAAATCCACCACACTCTTTACGACAGGGAGCACACGCTGGAGCCACGGCTGATTGCGCTTTGGCTACCCACAGCACCAGTTACAGAACATGTTTCCCTTTCAAACATCCACGATGTGCAGGATCTCTGCTAGGGAGATATCACCAAGACACAACCCTAGAACGCTAAGGGAGTGTGACTAAGGCAACTCAAGCAAATCGTTAAACCCCCATTTTTCTAAATGAAGCGCCAGATCGAAGCTGAGCAGGTAAATGCCAAAGCACACCACATGCCTGCAAGGCGGACGGAGCAGCTCAGTGACTTTCCAACCATGACGTAGGCATAGATGCTTCTGAAACAACTGCAGATGGAGCCAGTTGTGATCTCACACTTTCAGGCTAGGCTCTGTCTCAGACCAAGATCTATAGCACATGATGTGTTTTGAGAAGCTGACGGGGGAAAATGGCTCCTCCTGCAAACTGACAGTTACCGAAGGGTTGTGTTGTAGGAAGGCAGCTGCTAAGAGGGTTTGTGAAAACAAACATTCCCCAGCCAGGGCAACCTATGGCTGTTCTTCAAAAAAAAGCTCATTTTAAGGGTAGGAGGCCTCTTCACACACTTAGGCAGAACCAGTCATTAGGAGCAGATGCTTCTGACCACTGCTGTCTTTCAATAGAGGACCTACTCTGGACTCTCTAGAGAGGCTGGGCCAGAGTCTGTCAGTTTGGTTGGAACTGGTAACAGCACAATGAAGGACATGGTGTGTGTAACAAGAACACCTTGGAAGCAGAAGGTGGAGTTTCTTGCAGAGAAACTGTGTATCAAACACTGGAAGAAGCACTGGAGAAGGAAGCAGAAGCTGGAATGGCTGTCACTGTCATATCACGCATCTCAGCCTTGTCGTGGTGCTGCCATTGCTTGTAAAGAGGCCACAAGCTCTGCGTAACATGAGTAACTTGGGACCTGTCAGGCTTTGTATGGACGTGTCTTGGCCTGCCAGGAGCTGTGTTGTAGCTCGTTTCACTGTTACAACAATTGTCCAATGACCAGGTGACTGTTACCAACACTGTTCCAGTTTTGGTACAATTATCTGATGTGACACTTACAGTGTAGCTGTTATTGCAACTCATAGCAGGTGCCTGTGTACCTGCTGGGCCTGGAGCACAGCTCCCAGAGCAGCTCCCAGGTGCAGGGGTTTGCACTGTGGGGTGCACAGAGAGGGTCAGGGTCCCCGCGTTGAGCACTGGTGGTGGTGTGGCATGTGCTGTGGTCTCCCACAGGTGCCAGAACAGCTCTCCCTGTAATGTCAGAGCCTCCACCCAGGCAGAGATCTCCTGTGGGAGGAGATGGCTTTCCAAGTCTTGTGCTGCAGGGAGTGTTTCATAGAATATTTTGGGTTGGAAGGGACCTTTAAAGGTCAGCTAGTCCACCACAGTGAACAGGGACATCTTTACCTAGATCGGGTTACTCAGAGCCCCATCCAACCTGATCTTGAAAATTTCTTTTCCAGAGATGGGGCTTCTACCACCTCTCTGGGCAAACCTGTTCTAGTGTTTTACCACCCTCATTATCAAAAGTTTCTTCTTTATGTCTAGTTTAAATCTACCCTCTTTTAGTTTAAAAGCATTATCCCCTTGTCCTGTCACAACTGGCCCTGTTAGAGGATTCCCACTTCGGCTGAGGCTGGGGCAAAACAGGATCTTCTCAGAGACCCAGCCTGAATCCTCCTTCTGTACTGAAAGTGGTCTGTGCTCACTGGATTAGGAATCAGCGACTGCCGTGATGATAAAGGCTGGAAGTTTGTGACTTGTGGCACCAAGAGTACATGTCCTGTTCCACCTGTACCTGTACAGGACAATAACAGAATCAGTTCTGCCCTCACAGCAGACATGAGGCTGGGAGCTGTGTTCAGCAAAATGTCTGAACTGCCGGAGCCTGGGCCTGAGCCATGCAGCAGCACCGCATGCAAGTGGTGGGTGCTGGTAGTGAGAGACTCCCTGCTTCACTGGACAGAGGTCACCACCTACCAACCTGCCTAAGGAGATGTGCTGCTTGCTGGGTTTGCAGATCTGGGGTGTTATGGAGAGGCTGCAAAGGCTTGTCCAGCCCTCATACAGTTACTCCTCCTGCCCCCACTGCTCCTCTTCCCTGTGGCCATTGATGATACTGCCAGGGGAGACCCAGAGCACATCAAGTGGGACTTCATGGCTCTAGATGCAATAGCCGTGAGTACGGAAGCTGTGTGGTCTTCTGCTGGTGAGGGAAAAGTACTTGAGAGGGAACAGATGCAGACTGCAGGTCAAAAACTAGTTGTGTAGCTGGTGTCAACAAGGGTTCAGCTTTTATGACCATGGGACCCTCTTTAAGGATAGAGAACTGCTATGAAGAGATGGGATCCACCTGCCAGAGGGGACAAAACACCTTTGCTAAGCAAAGGCTGCCCAACCTGCATAGAAGAGCTTTAAACTAGGGACAACAGGTGAGGGACAGGAGAACTGACATCAAGTGAGGAAGTGATGGACAAGCTTGGCAGGCAACTATTACAGTGTAATGTGGACAGGAGAGATCTTGATACACGGCAGATGGGGACCCAGCCCACACGTATGCATGAAAAAAACAGGCCTGCTGGGAGGACAGCACCCTGAGGAAAATTCTTGTGACTTTTTTTGGAAATCAGCACATCTGGGTGTCTCTCTGAAGTTCCCTGCTTTCAGCAACCCCAGCTCCCTGAGACCAGTGGGAATGTCTGGAGCAAAGAAGACACTCTCAGGGAAGTAGAATCAGGTTAGAGAACATTTAAACAAACCAGACATGACCGAGTCCGTGAGACTTCATGGTTGCACACCCAAGTACCATGGGAGCTGGCTGACCTTGTTGCAAGGTCACTCTCTATTATCTTTGAAAGGTCATGGTGACTGGGGGAAGTTCCCGATGAGTGGAAGAATGAGACTCCTCTTGCGAAGGAGAATAACCTGGAGAATGACAGGCCAGTCATTCTGACCTTAATCCATGGGAAGGTGACAGAGCAGACCTCCCCAAAAAACCATTTCCAAGCACACTAAGAACAAAAACGTAAACAGGAGCAGTCACCATGGATTTATAAAGGGAAAGTCATGCTTAGGCAACCTGATAGCCTTCTGCGATGAGATGATTGGCTTGGTGAGTGAGAGGAGAGCAGTGAGCATTGTTTATCTTGAATTTACTTAAGGCTTTGGGCACTATTTCTTACAACTTTCTCAGAAACTGAAGGACAACATTGTTTCACATCATCTTCATTAGTGACCTGAATGATGGGGCAGAATACATCTTCAGGAAGTTCAAAGATGGTGCAAAACTGAGAGGAGTGGCCGACACACCAAAGGGTTGTACTGCCATCCAGAGGGACCTCAATAGGCCTCAACTTCATTGTCGACAAAGGGAAACCTGAAGTCTTGCACTTGGAACAATCCCATGCACCAGCACGTTGGAGAGCAGCTTGGCAGAAAAGAGGTGGTCCTGGTGGCAAGTTGAACAATTTGCCGGAATCATGCCCTTGGTGCAAAGGCAGCCAACAGCCTCCACAGCTGCATTAGGAAGAGTGTGCCCAGCAGGTGGACAAAGGGGATCTTTCCCCTCAGCACTGGTGAGACACAACTGGAATGCTGTGTTCAGGTCTGAGCTCCCCCATACAAGAGAGACATGGACATAGTAGAGTGAGACCAGCAAAGGGCCAGGAAGGTGAGGAGGGGACTAGAGTATCTGTCAGATGACAGACTCAAGAGCTGAGACTGAGACTGTAGAAGAGAAAGCATGCAAGTCAGAGAGCTGGCCACACTTCACTAGCCAGTATGTGGTCAGAAGGAATTTTCTTTCTACTCCATCCAGAGAAGCCACTCAAGGCTGAAAGCAAAACTGGGCTTTGCTTGGGTGCAGGGAAAGACAAGGAAAGCTTGCCAGGATTGCCACAGAGAACAGAGCTCTGAACCATCCCAGGCTGCTGCCATGTGGGCATGCAACATGTGGGGTTTTGTTTTCTGCAGCTTTAGAGCAGGTCAGCAGTCCCTCCCAGAGCAGCTAAGGCAGTGGTGGGCTTGGTGCAGAGCTGGTCTGTGCCACGCAGGTGAGATGGGTATGAGGACAACCCAAGGGAGAATACCAAAGCAGAAGGCTGCTTTCCTTAAGCCTCCCAGGAATGTTCCACCATCTTGCTGAAGGCCTGCTACAGCCTCTAATGTCCATCCGTGTTGCAACACACCATTACTTTTGTTTGGCATTTGGCCCAGGCTCACACCCAGCCAGGTTCCACCTCTCCTCCATCATCTTCCACCAGCAGTGTCCCAAAGGCAGCTTGCTCAGATCATTGTTTGGGAGCTGTGGCTATGCTGATGCTGCACAGCTGTGCAGCTCTGGTCACATCTGGGTCTTCCCAGTGTGTAATGCCCTGGTACTGAGTTATTCCCTAGGCAGCCAGCACCGTACACAGACACACGGAATAAGGCTCTGTTTCGGGAAGCCCTCAATGGACCAGCTACATACATGGTGCCCAGCCAGTGCCCAACACACACCATGTTCTTAGGGAATGCGATTAACTCCATGTGCAGGCAGCTGAGGGCAGCGCACAACTGGGTTTACTACACGTCCTCCGCAGCTGAAGCATTTCTGGTGAGGAAATCCCCCAAATATATACAATATACAGTAACCAACCACGCGTGCCCTACGTCTGGCTTCAACAGAGGGTGACGGGTCACCCACGCGCCGTCTCGGTGCGACGGCCACAAGCTTACCTCATGCTCACGCTTCGGTGCCAAAAGGTGCACAATATATTCCAAGTGAAATAGGATCTTTTAATATCACATATCCAAACAAGAGTTCTCATTTCAAAATGCAAAATAGGTCCTTTGAAGATCAGCTGCTCCCAGGCTGGGTGAGCGGGGCGGGGGCACAGCTGACTGGCACAACTGTTGAGGTCAGACCTCGTTTCTTTGGTAAGATACATGCCGGGAACAACGCAAATGCAGAGTTGTACCAAAAAGCGTCCACTTAGAAGACTAATTATTACTCCACGTCCCTTATTAGAGCTTTGCATTTTAAAACAGTCATGTACATTAAATAGCTCTCCGACGTCTAAATAGCAGACATTTGAAGCAGCGTCTATTCTGCTCCCCGCACCGTTTGGAGAACAAGCAACACGTGTGGGAGAGAAGGGAAACATTAAAAACAGGCTGTCTGTCTCACACAGTTTATTTAACAATAGGTAATAAGAAATCAATTTTTAACAGTCTATACAGTGATCGAAAGTTCATATTTATAAGTAATCAACTTTAATTGCATGATTTACAACATTTGAGGGTTTTTTGCTTTCTATTTTCAAGTTTTACAGAAAGTGGAAGAGGGTGGGGAAGGGGCATGGGAGAGAGAGAAAGCAAGCATAAAGAAGAAACCCCAGGGACTTTTTCTCAGGTTAAAATCATCCCGCTGGAATTGTTTCTTACCCTCTTTTTTATTTTTTTTTTTCCATTGTTAGATGTAAAAATAACGAAAAAAATTCTTTCAAGAAAACAGAAACCACAATATATATACTACATCCATTTGGCAGCTGCCCCTGTGTATTTGCAAAAATGTTGTCTTCTCTCTACATGTACAAATTATTTTAATACTTGAAGTTTTTTTTTAAGCTCAGACTCTTGTATAGAAAATTCTTGGAGGACAAAAGTAGACTTCGGGAGGGGACTGAGTTATTTAATATTTTTACATTTTTCAAAGAATTGACATATTTCCAACCAAAGAGGAAAAGACTGGTATTTATTTTTATATATATATTTATATATATGTAATGTATTTTTAAAGCAACATTAACCCCTTTTGTCCTCCGGTTTTAGGAAAAGGTTCTCCTGTGTTTGTGTTGGTTTTGTTGTTGTTTTTTTTTTGCAGTGACATGAAGAAAAACCAGAATAGGGAAAATGTTTACCATCTGCCTCAGTAAATAATAACTATCAATATTACATATTTTCATTAATTTAAAAAAAATAAAACCTATTGGAGGCATGAGTAGGGCATCCTTTGGTGAACAGCCAAAAGACCACCCCCTTCCCCTGACCTCCCCAACGCACACAAGGAAAAAAAAAAACAAAAACAAAAAAACCCAAACAAAAACCAAGAAAAAGGACTGGTTATGATTCCAGCCATAACAAAAATATATTCTTTGTACTCTACTGTCCCTCAGGTTCCTTGTTGGTTTGTTTTTAAAACCACAAACTACTGCTGCAGAGTTCAGATGTGTTCCAGGGAAAAATGTTGTTTTAGCTAAGAAAGATTCAAAAAAATTTGTCTTCAGTACAAAAAGTCTTGAGAAAATAAGTTTTTTTTCTTTTCTTTTTTTTCTTTATTTTTTCTTTTTTGCTCCCAAAATGCTACAATGTGTCTAGTGTATGTCTAGTGTACTCTGTGAAAGGTTTGAATTCAAGTCTGAGTTCTCGGAGCTGAGCCCCAGTTCCGTGGCGCTTGTACCATGGAGGCCTGCCATTCCGGGATTGCTAGCGAGCTGGGAAAGCATTGCACTCTGGTCCGGGCTGGCAAAGTGCCCTTGATCCATGGGGTTAGCCTGGGCAGCTACCAGTCCTGGATGGGGGGAGCTGGTCTGCGGGGAGACGTGGTGTGGAGAAGGCTGAGGTTGCATCCGAGGGGACGGGCTGGAATGGGGGGGCTGGGACTGGGGCCGCGGTGAGGGTACAGGCTGCGGAGAACGCACTTGATTGGAGAGCGATGAAGGGAGCTGCTGGCCCTGGAGGTGCGGGGACTGGGCCTGGTTGGGGAGCATGTGCTGTTGGGGGCTCATAGGGTTGGGCTGAGCTGGGGATCCCATCTGCTGCTGAAGTAGCCTCTGCTGGAAAGCCTGCTGCAAACTGGCTCCTGTCTCTGCACTCATCGCCTGTGGAAGCTGGCTTATTTGTCCCATGTTTCCTTGCTGCATCTGCTGCATGTGATGCTGCATTCGCTGCTGCTGTTGCTGCTGCTGTTGGGGATACCCGACGCCCTGGGGCTGCTGAAACTGGTTGTGGTTGGCCATCCCTGGCCCCAGTGCTGGTCCTGCTCCCTGCTGCTGCTGTTGCTGCTGGTGGCGCTGCTGCTCCATCATCTGGTGCCGTCTCATGAGGAGGTCTCTGAACTGGGGAGCCATCCCCGAGTGATTCATGTTCATCTGCTGCGCCTGAGGATTCATCCCAGCCATGGCCTGCTGTGGCTGCTGCTGCGGCTGCTGCTGGGGCATGCTGGGCCTCTGCACGCCCGCTTGCATGGGGTTCATGTTCTGCATGGCTGGGTTGGGGTGCACCCCTCCTTGCTGCCCTTGCATGGCCTGCTGCGGCTGGAGACCGGGCTGACCCTGAGGGATGCCAGGCTGGCCCGTCATCCCCTGCGGGTTCTGGGACCCCGCATACTTTGCAGCCCGCTGCTTGATGAAAGCGGCCAGCAGCTGAGGATTGGAGTGAAGGATGTTAAGCACCTGCTGCTGCTGCATGGGTGAGCTGGGAGACCTGAGAGTCCGCAGTAGGTTTTGTAAGGCCGCCTGGGGCAGAGGTGGTTGTTTGGGCTGAGTAGCGCCAGGCACCTGACCCATCCCTGGCTGAGGTGCCATATTCATCGGCTGACCTGGCTGCGCTACTGACATCATGGATGGCCTCTGCATTCCTGGCTGCAGCTGAGCTTGGGGTAAGCCTCCCTGCACCCATGGGGGCTGCTGCTGGATTCCCGCTGGCCCCATTCCTTGATCTATGTGACCACCAGGACCTCTGCCTATCTGTGGAGGATTCATTCCCATAGGTGGCATCTGTGGCATCTGGTGCTGAATTGGCCTCTGGAAGATCTGAACCTGTGCCATCTGGCGCTGGGTCTCTGCCGCCCGCTGGATCTGCATGGCCATTTCCACTGCTGCTGGAGGAGGGCCCTGAACTGGTGGTTGAGGTGGCTGGGGTGGAGTTGGAGGAGTCACCTGGCCACCTGCCTTGCCCTGAGACACAGCGCTGGGGGGCTGAGTTCTTGGCATGGGGTAGGGTGGCATACTGTTAGGAGGTGCAGGTTGAGGCTGCGAGACAGGCTGGGGTGGAGGCTGGGGTTGTGGAGTTTGTGGTGTTGAGGGCTGCTGGCCTGTTGGAGTTGTTGGGGTAGCTGGCGTGGGTGAGGGCAATCCTTGCTGCTGGCCTACCACACCAGTCCGCTGCATACTCGCCATCCTCCTCCGGAGCATCTGCGCCTGCTGCAGGCGGTGCTGAAGCTGTTGTTGACGGAGCTTGTGTTTAATGTTGAGGCAGAAGGGCACTGGGCACTTGTTCTCCTGGCAGTGCTTTGCATGGTAGCAGCAGAGAGCAATGAGTTGCTTGCAGATGGGGCACCCTCCGTTGGTTTTGCGTTTGCAGCCTTTGGTGTGTTGGACAACCCGTTTCATCTTCTGACAGGACGGCAGTGAGCAGTTGGCATTACGACACTGGCAGGCGTGGACCAGAGACTGGATGCAGCGCTGAATGCTCAGGCGGCGGGAATCACCAGGGCTCTGGGTGGTTGCAGTCTGCTGGTTGTTGCTCTCATCATCTAGACCAAGGCCTAATTTTTCCATCTTGTGGTCATGGTTTTTAGTGTTATAGCAGGTGATGCACAGGTCATAATCCTGGAAAGACAATGAAGGAAAAAAGTTATCAGTGTTCCTGAAACTCCATACAATAAATAAATGATGTCATGCCACTTCAGCAAATTACTCCCAATCTCTTCAAAGCAAATTGTCGCTCTAGGGAAAAATTCAATCTTTCACACCATGTTGAGGTACTAGAGAAGAAATAAATCCAAATTATAGCCAGGGAAAGTGTGTGGGTGCAAGGGTGTCAGAAATCTACACAAATATACATAGCTTGAAAACCAAGTTTGCTCTGAGCTAATAAGTCACACAATTGATCTAGGCCAGAAAAATCCCTTTCTCTCCTAATACGAAAGACAACAACAAAGGCAAGGAACAAATACTTGCCCATCTGCTGCCGCTTCAAAGAACAGGGCAATAGGGGCAGGAGAGGTACCAATTTGCAAAGAACAAAGAATGAAAGCTGAATTTTCAGTTTTCAGGCAAATTAAACAGCAGGGTGTGCTGACAGAAGAATAAAACAGCATTTACGTTCTGTGAAAGCAACAACACAAGAGTTTAGGCTCAATAACTGAACTTTTAAGAAAGTTTCAAACCCTCAGAATTCATTAATCCAGAGGAAATTTAGAGTTTATTTTCTAGCATATACAAGGAAATGGGAGCATCAAATCTTAATCAGAGCTTTCCAGAACTGAGATAGGCATTTACTTCCAGCAGACTAAAAAAAAAATTAAGTTACAAGCCAAATTCAAGGCTAGTCCAGCTTCTGCAGGGCACAGCACTGACTGACCCACACGATTGGGCTCAATCTTCAAACCCATTGGTACTGCAAACACTTCTGAAGACAAAAAAAAAAAAAAGCTGTTTGCAGCATTCTAGAGAGACAATGGGATAGTGGAAGAGTCACCCAGGAACAGGAACCTGACTTCTAGCAGAGAAAAACCTCTGTACCAGTAAGCCCACGCAGAGCCCTGTCTACAGAAATACTGCAGCACGACCCTTCTGACTCTGGAAGAAGAGAGGACACATTGCTCTTCAGACAAATCAGCTGATCCTACCATTACAGCTCAAGCAATTGCTACAGTTTCCAATGGCTTAAGCAGCAGCACCTTAAATGAACTACAGGAAATAGAGTTCTACTTCAGTTTTCCACAGCTTGGAAGTAGGAGACAAAAGTGACACCGTGTAGTGGATTAGTAAATTGCTTGTTACAGAAAACATTTTCTTTTCTCTCTACCCGAACTGCCAGCAGACAAGCTGTACAGATATTTTTCTATCAGTTAATACTGAGAAATTAGTTCAGTTGGAGAGCACTCTGGGCACAAAGATACAGGGACCCAAGTAGGGAAAACTTCACCAAGCATACCTCACAAACAGTGCAGTGCCATCTGGTCTCCACATGATGCTTGCACTCATTGCAGGTGTAAACAAAGCGGTCTTGGCTTTGGGTGTGCAGTTCTACCAGCATGCACATGGTTGACCACTGAGCCCTTCGTAGTGAGGAGAACTCCAGGTGCTTGTCTCTAGCAAGGGTTAGGAAAGCATCACGCCCATCCATCAGGTCACATGGAATGAGTGGGTCAGGCTCAACAATGGGGGGTAGGGAGTTGGCTGCAGGGCCAGCAATGAGACGGATGACAAAGAAGACCTGAAAAGTAAAAAGACTTAATATACCAGCACTAATAATGATGTTTTGGTCACCAAACAATTACACAGAGTATACAGTTCCAGAACCAACTGACACTTGAAGGATGTGCTGCCAGGGTGGTGTGCTTGTAACAACTGGGAAATTTCAAAGCTCTTGGTGCCCTGCAGGTTCACCTTGTTCAGAAGCATTAGGTAAGGAGCACTGGATTGAACAGTAACAGTGAAACTATTGTGACATTCTAGATTGTTAGGAAGGACAGTATGAGCACGGTTGTATTTCTTCCCACTGCCCTTGCAGCAAAGGGCACCCAAGAGTTACAGTTACTTGTCTGGTGCATCTCTCAATTCTCCAGCCAAACCTGTATAATTTACAGGGTATGACTTCGAAGTATCAAAGCTTTGTACATCTCTACTACAGTAAAAGACATATTTCTCTTTCTATCAACTCTTACCTCCTTGTGCTTCTCCATAGTGGCATACAGCTTCTGGGAGAGGTCATTGGACACGTTGGGCATGCCAGGCTTTTTCTTATTGCCACGACTCAAGCTGCTCTTGTTCTTACTTGTCTTCTTATTGTTCTTCTTTCTCGCATTTTTACTGTCTCCCTTGCTCACCTATTAGTTTTAAAAGCATTTTACATTAGGTATCAAAGTCAAACCACATCAGCGTTTTATTACTTTCACATCTTCTGTAAGTGCAGGACAAAACACACATCACAGTAATTTACTCTGAAGACACTTACCACGGTCCCCTGAAACACTTACATTAATTCCATTAGAATCACTCCAGAATATAAAGATCACCAATACATAGTTTTGAAAATTTTAAAAGCATGAATGGTCAGGAGGTGCACAGGAATGTTATTTACTGAAACCTGTTTTGTCTGCTATAGTTGAACACTGAAGAACCTCTTGGATAATCACAATGAGGTTCAGCAGATGGCTTTTCGATGCAATCCAAAACTAGAAATAACTGAAAAGTACAACTGATATTGCACTAACCAAAGGTAAGAAAGACTTAATCCACCTAGACTTAAGCTTGTTACAGCTCTCTGACATTCTTAATACACTGCGTTAAACTGTTACGAAGCTGTACTGAGACCAAAATGCATTACTAGTGCAATTTCTAGCATGCAACTTTCTCCTGTCATATCCTGCAACAGTCAAACAAAACCGGTGAGCTTAATTTCAATTATAATCAATTAGCAACAAACAGTTCATTATTCTTTATGCTCCTCAGAGGGCCCTCAAACTACAGCATATGGTCAAGGATCAAAGCAATTCTTATCCAAATAAGCGTTTTCCCTAAGCTTAAAATGACTTTGTCAGGATGGAAATTTCCCGTGAACATCTCTTCATTTGAGCACAGTTTATTTTTGCCTCATTTTCAAGAGGGGAAACATGAAATCAATAAAAAGTTAAAACTATTTTTAATAATAAAGATTAAATAGTAATATGCTGCAAGCTCCCTGAACACAGGATTTTGGCAGGGAGGAAACCCTGTGAAGGACCACCTAGGTGTTGACCAAGGTCACACACAATTCCTTGTGACTAGTTTCTGGTATATTAGAGAGATGAGAAATTGCAGCTATGCCAAAGTGGAAAACAAACCTTTAAATAATACCCTCCTAAGTTAGTGTAAATTTGATATCAAGTTGCCTGATTCCCAGGTTAGCCTTGCACTTAGCCTTTAAAAGTCCTTGAAAGGAGGTACTGCAAATAGCAACAGCTCTAATTTGAAATTTATATTAGAATGAAGCTAGAAAGGTGAAAAAGCCAGTTAGCCAAAGTGCCTAGGCGCCCTCTTTTAACTAGTTGTATGTAATCACAACTTTTACACTAGATCATGAAATGACAGAAGCATTCTTACATCTGTGCTTTCATTACTAGTGTTTTCTTCTCTCTTCCGTTCTTCTTCCTCTTGCTCTAGTTCCTTAATGCTCTCCTCTAGAACATTAGGCCAGAAATCTCCTTCGAAGTAAGGTAGCTCTTTTGCACTTGTTAGACGATCTTCTGTTGCCTGCTTAAATATATCCTGAAAAAAAGCAAAACCTTGGTTACCACTGTTACAAGTCACATTAGTAAAGGCAATCTTTTCAATAAGTGATTAAAAAAGGCACCAGCAGATCAAACAAAGGAGAGTTTAATATTTCAACTCACTTTGAGAGCACATCTTAAGTGCAGATTAGTACTCCATGTTATATTGTCAAATACATTTAAAATATTCCCACTCCAAAGAAATAAATAACTGTCACGTGCTAGTCTTCAATATGCATACTGACAGACGGGATAAACACTATATTGTCGACACTAGCTGAAGTCTTGATAATTCCAAAGATTTTACATACTTCTAACTGCATCAGCAGCCTAACCCTGAAATTTTATTTAACACAGAAAGATTTAAGATTCCACATATTTTCTTTGTATTCATGAAATGAAATTTGCTCTTTTTTACAGTATTCCTCAAGAATTTAGTTTATTGTAAGGAATAATTTCAAATCTCTTGTTAGAATGATTTCAGAAGTTACATTCTATCCTGGTTTGAGCTATAACAGAACTAATTCTGTTCAGCGATTTTACTTTTCAGCTGAGCCTCTTTAACTAACTGCACTTTCTGAAGTTAACAGCATATTTTTGCAAACAGTATCTGCTTCTAACAGTGATAATGCTCGATGTTTAGTGTTACAACCAAGGTCACTGCTAAACCTTGGGTACCACACCAGGAGGGTGGAAAAAGTAAAAGGCTGCACCTGTGGGGAGGAGTGAACACAAGACAGGTGACCCTCAACTAACCAACGAGTTATTCCATCCCATATACTTCATATTCAGTATAGAGCTGAGGAATCACAAGGATCAAGTGCTCTTCTTTTTCCTTCTTCCTCTTCTTCAATGGCCGGCATCCAAGGAGGACTCCATCAATTCTGGTTTCGGTCCTGATCCATGCGTTCCTGAACCCAGTTTCAGAAACCAGCTCCTGAAACCGGTTCCCACCTGCTGCTGAGCCCAGTCTGGGACTTCCCCAGTGCCTGCTCCACAGCATCAATGGTGATGGTGATGTAATTGCCATCCAGGGTGGGGGCACTGGCTTCAATACTGGTTTTGTACATATTTGTATATATTCCATTTCATTATTATCATCTTCATTAAGGCTGTTTCAGTTCTCTTTTCTAATCTGTAAGTTTCTCTCATTCCCTTTCTCTCCCATTTGGGAGGTGAGGGGGGCCAACAGAGGTCCATAAGCCTCTTTCCCTTATTCCCTTTCTTTTCCCCTTTTTCTGGGGGAAAAAGGGGTTAACAGAGCATCTGTTATAGGTCTAGTGGACTGACCCTAAACCTTAAAATGCATCCTCTTCAAAGAACATGCTAACTTTAAACTTTTAGTGCCCAGTTGACTTAAAACTAATACAGTAAACTCCAAGAATCAGCCATAACATATAAGGCAAGGAAGAAACCAAGATGAGACTGGTCACCCTCCCCCCATATGAACATATGCTTAACAAACCTTGTAATCGTGGACAATGCGCTCCGACACAGATTTGTCCAGCATCTTTTTGTACCACTCTTGCAGTCGTTTGGGTTTGGGGATCTTTTGGTCGGGAGGATGGCAATGGAAGATGTAGTCATCTCCTTCACTAGGTGGGCATGCCCAGATATGTCCAGTAGTATACCTAGCATCATCAGACAAAAAAGGTACATGTGGGCTCTGATTATTAACACTACAGCTTGCTCTCTGCCACGAGGTGGAGCCACCACAAAGTTGGCTGGTGTTACTAGATGGACAATAATTACAGCTCTTCAAGATTTCAGTTCTGCTGTTCATTCTGGCTTCACTCACGCAACAGCATTACCATCTTTTTCATTAAATTTTAAAAATGCAGTGCTATATGTGGAGTTTATATGAAGTGTGCATATTTTTCACTCTAGATAAAAATCAAAGCCTGATAAAGACCTGCAGTGGCCACCTCCCAACTAACTAAAAAGAGAAAGATGGAGACTAGGTATTTCAGTAGTAAAAGCCACAATTTTTTTCCTTGAGACAGTGCAGTCATTCATTATCTAGCGACATTTAAAAAACAGATTTACCTACACAATTCACTATTCCACTCTAAATCCTCTGGTTTTTTAACTTTGTAACTAAAGAGGTTTTATAATTATATCTAGGAATAAACTGTCAACCCATGCTACTAGGTGTACAATCCAAAGCAGTATGAAGACAGACAACATCCAAACAGTAGCAGCTGCAGAGAACATAATACCACAAAGATCATTTCCTTATCCTCAGTTCTTCTCTATTACTTTTTAAAAAGAATTCCAGTAGGAGGAATAATCAGATCTCAAGTTAGAGAAAAATAACCATCCTCGCCATGTTGAGGAAAGGCCCTGCAGAACCCTACCCAAACCCTGGGAACTGCAGCCAGTTGCCATTCCTTCTGCCTGAGAAGGGAGAGATGGATGATACCGCGTGACCAAAACAGTTTTCCCCAAATGAAAACTCAGTGTTACCCATTAGCACAGAAAACAGCATTAGGTAAAACTGAGGCCTGAGCTCTATGCAGCAATTTTACAGACTCACAGGTTAGAAAATACACAATAAAGAAAAGCAGAAAGAAGTCTAACGTATGGCCTTGAAGTACTAAGGGATATATCATCTCACCAAGGTACAGAAGACAGTACCACCCACCTCCATTCTGACTCCCATACTTCTTCTCAAGCAACTACTCTAAACACAGTCCTAACAATTTCTTCATGAATAACTCTGTCAAGATAAAACAAATGCTTTTGACAATAGATTTGATCTTTACTTCACTGCCTTTTGTACTGCAGTAATCCTGGTCATTTAATTTCCACCCTTCTCATCCCTTCAGCTGTTCTGTGTTGCTTTTTGTGCTGTCCCAAGGATACCCTCCTCTTCCTCTTCTAACTTTTCTGTCTTTCACCATTTCAACTACTCATTCTATAAGAGATTTCTCATTGGCCTTACACAGCTGGTAACCAGTACTGACAGAACACCCATACCTTCCTCCTCATAAACATGGGTAAGACCTTACTTGCAAGCCCAAAGGAATGACCTGATTTTAGCAGTGACATTACACAGCGACTGCACCATCAACTAGGCCAGCAAAATTTTATGGTCCAGATAAAAAGGCACACTTTTTCTACTTAGACTTAAGGAAGTTTTACGTAAGTTTGGAAACCTAAAAGTGTCTGAAGTGTAAGCCTCTCCTGAAAAGCCTGCAATCCCCTTTTATCTTTTCTCCTTTTCAACGATATGCAGTTGTTGCCAAGTTATTCTATCACTGGTTGATATTTAGGCACCATATTCTGCAGAATAGGATGTGGCAAACTTCATTTTCAGTAAGACCTACCTAGCACAAACACTGCACAGAAAATAGCATTAAGAAAAGACTTACCCTAGTTTCTTGACGTATTCTAGATACCCAATTAGTATTTCATGATAGACAGCAGTCCTCAAGCATTTAGGGCGGAAGAAATGAACACTGTCAAGGTAAGATATATACACTCGCCTAAAAACCAAAAGCAAAACAAAAAAACAACAAAAAAGGCATGATGAGAAGCAGGGATTTCAAAGTACTTCTACAAGTTTATTCACATTATTTTATACCTTTGAAGCATCCAATACACCAGCAATCTTCAAAAGCCTATGATCTTAATTTACCTGTAGAAAACCAGCTTTCTTCTGATATCCTAGCCTTGTTTCTCTAAAACTATCCAATCCCTTGAGAATACTGATAACTGCTCCTTAAGGCCGTACTGCCTGCCAGTACTTAAGCCAGGACCTTCAGTAAGAAGTGACTCAGATACTCTCTACAGAAGCTACTTTGTTTCTACAACTTCACAGCTTTAAGAGTCTTCACATACGCAACAATGAAGCTCTACAGAGAACTTGAGAAGGTTCCCCAACTGAGATTATACAAAGATAGAATAAACTTTGATGCAGCTCCTCACCTTTGATTGGGTGGAGGACAATCTGACCCATACTCCTGTACATGCATGCCAAAGAAGCACAAGTCTACACCATCAATCTCCTCAAAGGCAAAAAGCGCTTTTGTTCGATACGGGAAAGACTCGGCCATCTCTCCGCTGTCTACAAACCTGCAGATTACAGAGGGTAAAGAGGAATACCGAATATGGTGGCAGAGTAGAGAACACATGTTACTATGTAAAGGCAACAACAGGACTACTGTAAGTGTCATTTTAGTGCAATTTTAAAGTTAAGTGCTTACAGACTACTCAAATACAAGGCATCCATTTTTTACTATGAAAAAAGATGACACTCATCACAACTAATTAATATGCTGCCATAGCATCTGTTTGTCAAGAACTGCTTAGTGGTGAGGTTTGAGTACAACAGTTGATTTTTCCAAAATAGTAGCCAATAAGTAAATTCAAATAGCTCCCACTTCCCCCAAAAGAAAGAAAAATTAGGAATGGAAAGAACATACATACCTTGCCTTCATTCCTGGTTTTACTTCAACAGTTTTGTCAGATGCATGGACCACCCTAACTGTAACCTCTCCTGCCTCAGGGTGATTCTGTCGTCTTAGGAAATCATTGACTCTGTTCTCCAAGAAGGTACCAAGTCTTGTAGCTGGTAACCCTGCAGGAGAAAAAACAAAACAGCTCTAAATATACACAAAACTGAATTGTTCAAATGTGATTTCTCAACTCAGATGCTAAATGAAAAGTGTCTCTCAATGCACGTAGTATGTTATTGTAAATTAAAGCTTTAACCACTAATACTCCTAGACTGGGTGGGCTGCTTTTCACCTGCAGGCACATTTACGGTTTATACATTATTTAAAGGAAAGAAGAATCTGTATTTCAACCCTATTTCTATCTGTCTTAAAAGTCAATTACAGTTAAGGCTCCCCTAAATAGAAGCTATTAATTACTTAAACTGGATTACAAAATACTGCTCTCAGACATAGCTTCAAGAGCAGACATTGCATTTAGATGTATATTGTCTATAAAGCCACAGAAGCCAAGTTAGTCTTTCCACTTACCAAAAGAATCTATTTCAATAACAGAGAGAGTAACTAAATACAACTGCATCTGCAAATATTCTGAACATCGCAGAACTGTGCTCAGAATTGACCAAAAGTATCCTCCTTTAACTCAAAAAAATCCTGAAATAAATACAAAATGAGCATAAAAGACACCTCTTCCCTCTTCTTAACAAATTGGTGCAAGTATCAGAATCTTACTTTTAGCAGAGAATTTGTTCTCTTTCCTGGTTCGTCCTGTTTTCTTTAGGCAGCCATCACAGACAAAGCTGAAGAAAAAAAAAAAAAAAAGAGAAGAGAAAGTAAAAAACCACCCTAAGTCAGAACATAAAGTTCCTTACCGTCTTACCATTTGAGGCAAAATCTTTCACATGATCTTATCTAGTCTGGAAAATACCTTAACTGAAATTTGATATAAAAGACAGCACAAAGAACAGTGCCAGAAGAAACGGCCCAATTGTTTCAGAGCTGCAGAGGAAGATCTAAGCTCCAGGGGATGCATCACCTGTCAGTCACCCATGTCACCACCTGCAAGCCCAGGAAACAGGGTCTCCACTGGCAGGTCTAACAACACGGGCTTAAAGTATTCTTGGAACAAATAGTCTTAAGCTGCTGTCTCTCACAACTATGAGATACTGCAACACAAAGCAAAAGGCTGATATTTTTTCCAAATGCCCAAGTACACTGTGGCATGAAATGACAGGCAGACTCTTCCTCAGTTACAGAATGTCTGCCTCTTCTGCACCAATGTGGCTGAGACAACAGAAAGGTAGGTCACAGCTTTCTTGTCAAGAAAGGGACCATTTAAGCTTTTACAGAGCTTTATCTACATATAATTTAGAAGCTTTGAAAAAAAAAACCTCAAAGCAATCAGAAGAAAATCCAGTATGTTGATCAAGAACCATGGAGTATTTAAAAAAAGTCTAATTGTTTTCAGATTTAATCTGATCATCAAGGTAAAAAAGTTAATTCACCTCTTAAATGCTTTAGTTAATTTTTTTTTCTAAGATGACAAAGCAATATGATTTGTACAGAAAACAGATCAGTATAAAATTGTTACCAGAACTAAAACATCTTTTCATGAAGGACTAGTATCTTTAAACATAAAAGGCTGAAACGTGAGGCTGAAATGCCCTCTTCCACACAAAGAAATGTTAGAAACATTTAAGATTAGAGACAACTTCACACACAATGCAGTTAATATATGATGTCTAAATTTGATGTTACGCTACAGATTCTGTAATTTTTTTAGGTAGGAATGCAACTTCTTCCCTTAGACACTTTTAAAAAAGATGACCAATATAAGGCAGCTTATGCACTAATTGCACTAAATCTATCATACACTCTCTAATTAAGAAGGAGAAATTCCTCACCCAGAAGGCCAGATTATCTCATTATGAAGAACACATATCTGGTGCATTTTTCTTCCACACTCTATACATTCAACAAATCTGTAGAAGGAAAAAAATAGGGGGAGGGGAAGCAAGGTTAGTAGTATCACTCCTTTAGAGGAGTTCTAGCATTTAGGCTCTTGAGCCAATTTAACATAGAGGGCTCATCTACGCTGAGAACACCCTCCAGAATGAATTAAGATTCCATCAAGCTCAAGTCAGGTAGACTATGCAGGGACACATTATTATAACCATTTTCTTGCCTTATTGCCATCCACTTCACTCATTTTGCAAAGTTAAGCCCTTCTAGGGATAAAATCTGTAAACTGCTTGTTGCAATAATGAAGAGAGGAAAATGGATTCACAGGTGTCAGAAGCAAAGAACTGGGAAAAATAGTTGGCTGTTAGTTGCCCCACTATGCTTGAAGCCTGGGGTACGTTGCAAATATATGCAGAAATGGGGTAAGGAAGAAAACAGAAGTAATATCAAAGCCACTTTCAGAAGACTAGCAGAGGTTTAAGGACAAGCGAGGTTAAGTGATACAGTCTACTTCACAGATACTGGTGAATGCAATTCTCAAAAATCCCTAGGGTTGCTTCATGTACCAGGACAGACTGAGTCTTTTTGAACATGTCTATTTATAAGAGTCTGACACTTCGAATGAATAGCTGTCATTTATGTAGAGCATATGTATTATACTGTAAGTTAGGCTTGTACTCTAGCATTAGGCTGTGTCTTCACTAGAACAAAGGGAAAGAAAAGTTATGAATCAAGTTACTATTCTCTCCTTCCCACAGGCCCTGTAAAACAGAAGAACTGGCTGACCCTTATGCCCTTAGAAGGATGGTGTGGGAAGAATACTGATCCTTCTTGCTCATTCATTTAAGATGAAGAATTTTTGCAGGGTAGCAGCATAGGTGTATATAAAGCAAGACAATGTAAAGCAGCCTCAAAAAACCCTTCAGGAATATAAAGAAAAGCAGCTGAGTCAGCATCACCTTAATTTCACTGAATGCCTACAGTTCTGCTTCCAGAGCAGCATAGAACCACCAGCTGACTCAAATGTAAGAACTTTTCCATCTACTACAGCCGCCTGTAAAATACGAACTAGAGAAGCCAACAGCACCAAAATAGCTGCTGTCAAATGACTCAAATCAGTCCTCAGACTTAGGTGTTTGCCACAACAGGGTTTCAAAGTGGAGTTACCTGCATTAATTCTTCTGTTTAGTCCATGTTCGAGACAACAAAACGTGGTAATTTTGACCTATACGTACAGAGTTACATATTTCTTAAGTACAGCTGTGGTGGTTTGGGTTCTTGGCACAGAACACCAGGTACGCTGCTTACTGAGCAGCCCCTGCTGGCTAACAGACCTACGTAAGACTGGAAAACACTGAAAAACCAAGCTGATGGTGAATGAATAACACGTCTTTTACAAAATAATTATAATGAAATGAGAATCATTCAAAATGTGACAGCATTACTTACAGTTCAGGGTCCAGTGTATCATTTTTCCTTTTTGAAAACTGTTCTTTGTTTATTGTGCTACGGAGAAACAGGCAATAAAACTCAATTTTAACACAAGACAACATACATTCATGCCATAACACATCCACACCAACTTGCAAACAGATTTTATTTTTTTTTTTAAAAAAAAACAACACTCACTGGCACTACAAGGAGTTTTATTTCACAAAGTGACAGACAAATTATATGCCACCCTTGGCTCCAGCCATAGGAGAAGTTATTTCCTGTGGGACAACAGCTTGTAGGGAACTGCATTGCTCCCTTACTCAGTTATACTACAGCATAAATGGTAAAACTTGCTGACATTCAAGTTTTGGACCAGTTTGGTCAGTATTTCATAGGGAAAGGACTATTTGATATGCTTCTCCGATATTCTGAAGGCAGCAAATTCCAGTTATCTTTGATTACTGAGAAAGGTAGGCTACCTTATTTCAGATTCCCCTAGCCTTCCTCCTAGATTAGCTTCAATGGATAAATTTCAGCTTCCAAAGTCTGCAACCCCAGCACAGCCACTATCTTTACCTTCCCTACAACATTTGCAAGGCTAGAAATTTCATCTTTTTGACAGTGATGTCTCAGTTATCTTTTACACAATCCTGGTTCAAAATAGTTCAGAACAATCATACAAGAATACCCAGATGTGAGAATATCAGATCTCTGAGAATTTACCTGAAAAGAGGGTGTTTTACAATGTGAGAAGATCAGTACACGCCTCTGAGAAGCAATGACAGAGACTTAACCCAATTTGCATGAGGTACATTAACCTTCCTATTTTTATTTCAACACTAATTCTGCATAGTGCCACCTGCAGAATACTTTAAATTCCTTGTCAGATAAATGACAAAAGTTCAATCTCCCACTACCTCAAATTATTATTATAATATGGTGATTAAAACTGTAAACAGGACCTGACATATATATTCCTAATCTTTTTTGCTTTTGTTCATTTCAACTGGATGTTGGGGGAAGAGAAGGGAGCAGGATCTCTATGCACCAGGAAAAGGAGTTCCTAAGAGAAAGCCTATAAGCAGGTGAGAGAACATTCAAAAGTGTACCCGCTCCTCATGTGCAGCCTGTAGCCTCCATTTTTACTACATATCAATCAACCATTTTAAGGAGCTATGAAAAATACCAGGAGCTGGAAGTATCTTCTTACCATTGCTTGTGTTCAAAGAGCTTTTGATTGTTTTCCTTATTGAAAAATAAAATTGTATCTAGCATCCATGTTTCCAAATCTAGCATCAAAATCAAAACTCTACACTGCATTCTGCCCTGACTCTAAGGCTTGTGGCAAACTATTCCAACTTCTGTGTATGAGAAAGAGCGTGCTCTCTCATCAGCTAAACAAAAAATTATATATAACAGGAATAAATCTGATGTGTATTTATACACATTTACAGGTATATAGATACTAGCTTCTCTCACATGCAAGTACCTCATATCCCACACTTCATATTAACAAAACTGGACAATAAACTTTGGGTCTTTGCCTCTACTACAGTTGTAATCCATACTACCCATATGGATGATAGTCCATTGTAGCGAACAGCATACAAACACTATTTCTTCCTTTTTCCTTCCAGAAAGGCAGATGAACTCTTTTATCTTCCCAAGCCACAGCGGATTCTTTCCTACTGTTCTAGATAAACCCATCTGCACAACCAGGATTTGGTAACATACCGCTAAAGACAACTTTACTTCCAGTGAAAGTTAACTCCGTTTGTCCAGTTACAAACTTCAACAACTCTCCCCTAGCTTTAGGCTAAGTTCCTCACCTGCTTCTATCTGCAGTGCTCCTGCAATGCCCTCCCACAAAGAGCTTTTTTCAACAGCTCAAAGAGTAATTGCCTGGTACTCACTTTCCCCTCATGGGTTTCCTTAGTCTCCCAAAACTCTGTTTCAAGATTTTGGGGTGAGGGGGGAGAAGGTGTGAGGAGGGTACAGCAGAATGAAAGACTAGCCTGCCACCAGCACGGAAAAGGCAGTTAAATCCATGCCCAGCCTTTTACCATGACCTCCTCAACAACAATATAGCATTTCTCAGAAGCAGATGGCACTTCAACAGTAAAATATTTGTATGGCACAAGGAGGTTGCCTGCTTCTGTTGAATAGAAATTTAGTAGCATAGCCAGTCTATACATCAAATGGCACATTTGACTATTTCCAACTGTCACCTATCTGCCAGAAGGCATGGCTATTTTTCTGCAGAATACTTTCATATTTTTTCAGGAAAGAAAAAGGTGGTTCTCTTCTTTCTCCTCTGCTGGTATAGCTGTAATTTTAAGCACTAAGTACTTACTTTTCACTGCAGTTCTGTTAGCCTAGATTTTAAAGTGAAAAAAATCCGTAGCACAAGTCCTGGCTTTTATGCAGAATATGTGGTCCACCTTCCACTAGCCTACAAACAGTGAGGATTACCTAAAACTAAACTCCTTTCCTTTGAGAAAGTACTATAGACCACGACACAGCTTATGAACGCACAGCCCACGCAAACACAAATAACTCACGTTTGAGGTTGAGACGGGTCATCTCCCAGAGAAACGCTCTCCCCTTGGATTTCATTGAAGCACTTCTCACAGAAATGATACCTGTCAGCAAGAAGGCCATATTTGGGTGAACTGCTCCATCCACACAACAAAGCCCAAGTCAAGCAACGAAGCCACCAATCACAGCAGGCCAAGGAAGGGACAGGAGCAGAGAGCAGGTCATCAACGGCGACAAGGATATTCAATGATGCAGATTTATGGGCCCCACATAGTGTTTGGTTTTTTGGTTTTGTTTTTTTTTTGCGCAATCAAAGCCAAGTGCAGACAATGACAAGCATGAAGGAGAAATAAAAAAAATAACACACACAGGAACAAAGAAAGAAATGGGGGTTTGCAGGACAAAAACAAAAACGTAGAAGCAGAACAAGACAACACAAAGCAGAAAGCCAAGGCAAAGCACAGATTAGCATTAAATCTCTCAAATGGGTTCACAAGCAGCAAATGATTAAAGCAAATTAAACAAGAGTATTCCATTTTAGCATACCCGTACCCTCTTCATTTTAATAATCCATGCCACGTACAGCAAAGAATTAAAATGAGAAAGGGGAAAGCAGAAGGAAGGAAGAACTGCTACTCTGGCTTGCACGTCAGCACAGCAGTTCTGTTGGCAGGAGGATCTGCAGGATATCAATGGAAGAGGGATAGTCTTCCATCTTAAATGGAATGCTGAAAGTCCATGGGATTGTCTCCCAGTTGTAAGGGAAAGCTAAACATCAGAAGCTTCAAGAACAATAAAATCTGTCCTCAAAAATCTTACAGACATTAATCACAGGACTGTCAAACTGTGTGTTAACTAAATACCTAACATTAACTACACACATAATGCTCTACATTTATATGATTCTGCCATAGCCCTGTTTGAGTTTAAAACAGTCCAGGCATCAACACAGCAAGCATTACATAGAAAGATTTAATTTATACTTTAAGAAAATAGGGTTAATTAAAAATTCTACCCCAACCCTCAAAAATGTTCTAAAACTGTGGCCTCTCCATTACTAAGTCAGAGTAGTTAAGTGCATAAGGCACCTAAAATTAAAAAGAAATATAAGACAAATCTAACAAGTTTATGATAAAGCCACACAAGCCAACACTACAGCAGCTCTTGGGCTAGAAAGACAGATCTCTTAAAACTCTTAGTTTTCATCTGAGGTAATGCAGAGGACAGTACCTCTGGAATTGCATGTTTCAGTCTATAGATATATATGCATACACATGAGTGTATAACAATTTACAAGTCACATGTATGCACTTATAGTGCAAACACTCCCTTCTAATGTTTGATAAACATGTAAAACATGTTATGTTTTAAAATAACAGTCTTTTGGTCCCTCTAGGGCTTTCCACAGAAATGTAAACAGAAGATATTGACATATGAAAAGCTCTGTATTGTATAAGTCTAAAAGTAAAATAGTTATTATGGGATACTATAAGCTGCTTTTCTACTTCTTCACTCCTGAAAGAAAATCTCCATTCACTGCTATAAACGTTGTTTTCACCTGACCAAGCGCTTAAGAAAACTCTGATTCTTGCAAAATGTTACCGGTTTTTAAGGTAAAAGCCTTAGCGCTTTGTTGTTCTGGGGTTTTGTCTAAGATGTCGGAAAACAGGAACTAAACTGATGGAGCTGACATAGCTTAGAGGTAGCCAGCCCTCTGCTCTAACAGGTGCATTCTGGTGACAGGCCAGGGTATACGGGAGTGTTAAAACATGTATCTCCCCACTTCATCCTGCCTTGCTTCCCCAACTGGCAAAGCGATGCCTAGCAAGAAACCTTCTTTCAGAAGTCAAATTGGTTTAAATCCTTAAATAAACACAGAGTCAAAAAACATCATTCAAAAGAGCTGCAGAAGTGACAGCACTTTACAGAGCTGCTGACAGCTACTGCAAGACAACTCCCTTCAGGAAACTTCGGGAGAAAAAGCAAGCATTGATCTACTGAAGAACTGAATAGACAAATCTTCCAATGAAGATGTGCATCACAAAAATAAGTTTGCTTTTCAGTGTTAACATCAGGAAAAAAAACAAAGACTGGCCAAGTATAATATGTATTATGAGCATTAATATACTTGCTGCACAGTTTTAGTGTTCTGCATGAAAAATACTGCTGTATAGTAGGAAGCAAAGACAACAGGCTTTTCTATATGATTTATAGACAATAGAAGATTTAATTAACTGCAGGATAAAAATTTAGTAAAACATGTTCCTGCAAATAGAGGAAGAGCAAAGGCTGCAGTGAACTTTTGCAGAAGAAATCATCAGCACACAAGGTAAACTACTAAAGAGCACTTCCAGAAATTTTTTACCTTAAAACACAAAGGAGCACACATATAAAGAGGGTGTATATGTAAACACATGCATGCTGTTAACACATTGATTGCAGCATGCACAAAACCGCACCAAGTGTGTTTCCTTTACCTGTTCTGGTAACTGTAGTAAGTGGCATCTCGAGGGATTGTGCATAGCTGTTTGCCATAGCAACACAAAGTCTGTGGCGAGAACTCCAACTGCAAAGAGAAATGGGTTGCCTTAGTACTCATACGCGTTTCCACTTGCTCTCCACGGGAAGGAAGCAAGTGTGACCAGAACAATGATCATTTTCCACCTTATTCTCTGCACAGCTCTCACAGTACAGCAAGTGTATGAAGTGCTAGTCATACAAAATGCTCAGCAGGCTGTTATTCTCAAGCTAGCTCTTCTCCAAAGATGGAAAGCGTATCAAAACAAGACAATGGAAATACACAGTCTCAATATACAGTGAAATAGAGAGCACTTCTTCTGCAGTAACAAAACCACATCTGTTTAATTTGCAATGGCAAATGGGTTCACCCTAATCAAAATAAGTCTTCAGTTACAGACTCCCCTGGCCAAGGGCCTCTATATAAACAGACCATTTAAGCACTATACAGAATTAGAAGATCCATAAAAACATCAAAATCAGACTACTCGAGATTGCTAAATCCTGGTAAACTTTCAAAAATTTTGACACCATAATTGCTAATAACTGCAACTGTTGTATTTTTCCCCCCTTCAACACCAGGCAGCAAGCAGCAGACTAAAAATACTGCATTTCTTACCTTTCTTCCACAGCAATAACCAAGGCTCTGCATAACTGGGTCAATTTCCTGTTCAAACACCTCTGCCAGTTTGGAACAGTACTTGTATACCCGAGACGTTTTGCGGTTATACAGCCAGGCATTATTGAACATGAGCCAGATGTCATCTACATATTGCCACGGTTCCTGATACTGTCCTGTATCTAGCTTCCTCTTGATAGTGGAAAGGTCCATGGGGTTCTTCACGATGTCAAAATAATCCTGCAAGAACACGCAGCGTATCAGAACACTAGTACAGAACTATGTTGTGACATGACAGCATACGCATTCTCAGCATATAAATTCTTCTGCAGTACATCAAGAAAAACAGGTTCCTCACCAACTTGATTGTCAAACTGCTTGTGACATACAATGAAGTCTCTAAGTAATAACATATCACTCCCCAGTGCTTTCTCTTTATTATTCCTTTATTTCTCAGGCTCTATTGCTCTTCCACTCCTGATGAAATAAAGCCACTCTAATTTTTGTCAGCAAAACAATTATTAGAAGGAGTAGGAAATGGCAATGTTTTTGCAGTCACTCATCTGAGGATACACTCAAGAGCATTAATAAAAAGTGACCGTTTTTAGTAGACTGGACAACCTAATAAAAAGAAATAACTTTACTGGATGATAAAAGACATCATGTCTTCTCTAAAGAATGGCTTTTTCCAAACCCCCCCACCAGTTACGGGATCACTTCTCCTACAAAAGCCCCCAGAATATGACAGCCAAATAAGAGCTTGTTAAAGAATTCTAGCAGTATTTATGCCTACTTGTAATGCAGCAGGCCTTGAATTTTTGTAGTATCTATCCTAAAAAAACCCACACCCAAACCAACCCAAAAAACTTTTCAGGAAAAACATGTTGCCCAAAGCACCTAAGTAGGACTTCCATGTATACATATTTGTGTTTAAGTAGTAAACTTGTATGGTCAATCCAGAGAGTTTAAACACAGATCCTTGAAGGGCGGTAACGTCTTCTAAAGACAATTCTAAAAGCAGCAGAAAATTCAACCTTAATAAACCTCTTCCTTCCTTGTAAGAGATTAGTAATCACTGACGTTTTTCAAGTGGTCTTGATCTGCTTAATTTCCCACATAGTCAAGTTTTATAAAGCGATGAGAAACACATGGATTTCAGGAACAGAAGCATCACAACATGAAGCAACGTCCATATAAAGCCCACACAGCACTTGGGATCTGTGGGTAATCGCTTGCATGTATGGTATACCTGTTTCTTATTTATCAAAAGGAACAGAAAACCAAACAAACTTTCTGAAGTCAGACATTTTATGTTTCACTGCCTAAGCTAAATCTCTTCAAATCCATCAATATAAAAATGTTAATGAGACGGACTTAAGCTCTTCTCAAACAGGTACGTTCTGAATGAAAGCCCAGGAAGTATCACGCTAAGACACTCACAGGGATTCCAAGTAGCTGGGGATCCACAGGCTGGCGAAACGGAAGAGACTCTGGATCCTGACGGTAAAGTGCCTCCAGTGTTGGCATAAGTGCCTGCCGCAACTCTTCTGGCTTGAAAACTTTGAAAAACAAATAAACATTAGAAAGATAGCAGAAACAGCTGTGAGGAAGAAACCTGCTGGAAAATGTGAGGTCTGTGGAACAAGACAGTAGACAATGGGTTTAAGGTACCCATGGCTTGTTTATCCTCTGCAACACTGAGTTCTGAGGAGGATATTAAAATTATCACCTGGACACAAGGAGAATGCCAAAATATGAACAAGAATCTTGTTTTATCATAGGAAGACACCACTAAATTTTAAAGAGCCGATTTACATTCCAGATACGGCCCCTCTCTGAGGTCCCAAGAAAAAACTTGTCTAGAAAAATCTGTAACTGTACTTAATCTCTGTAAATCTGTATTTAAAATCTCTATTGTATTGACAATTTTAGGCATTAAGCCTTAGTAATACTAAAGCCTTAAAAAACTTGCCCAAAGCCAATTACAAGCACATGTATTATTGTCCAAAAGTTAAAAAGAACAACCCATACAAGCCAACTCAGTACTGGTTAAGAAAGCTCAGGTTTGTTTTTTTTTCCCCTAAAGATTTGTCCAGGGAGATGCAGTCAATTCCAGTCAAAACAGTGTTCCTGCTTACTTTTTTTCTTAGACTGCCCAGCTGCTGGAGAAGACTGAGTAGCTGGAGTAGTAGGTCTTTCTTCTCCCTCTGGTACTTCAGTCTTCACTTCAGATTTCTTCTCTTCTTGCTCCATTGGGTCTGGCTTACATTCCTCTACGACTGGTTCTACTTTAACCTGGAAAGTAGTTTGCAGCCTGTCAGTTAAGTCTCCTGTGCAGATTTCTGTCCTTTAAACCTATCTGCCATCCTGCCCACCACTCTTCCCTAGGATTAAGGGTAACTATTTTGTAGTCAAAAGCCTAAAAACTTGAGTAAATGGCTAGAACGCATCTTTAAACACTGCAGTAGTAGCAATGATGAGCTGCTAACCAGTTCTGAGCTGCAAGCAGACACACAGGTACTCATCCAGCTCTTCAGGCAGCCCTGACAGTCTCTCATACAACAGGGCTGCCAGGATGATGATGCTTCTGGCAGCCATGCTTCTAGCTGTCCTCAGTGACAAGTTGTCAGAGCCCAGTAAAGCAGCCCAGTGTGTACACAATCAATCACTTAGGTTGAAAAAGACCTTTAAGATCATTATGTTCAAACGTAAATCTTACACTGCAAGTCCACCGCTAAACCACAACCCTAAGCGCCTCATCTACACCTACACGTCCAGTGGTGGTGACTCAATGACTTCCCTGGGCAGCCTGTTCCAACACCTGACAAGTCTTTCTGTGAAGCAATTTTTGCTAATACCCAACCTAAACCTCCCCTTGCACCTACAGCTCTCAGACTCTAGTAGGAATGGCTTGCATGGAGACAGAAAGTACCTAGCAGCACTAGGTAAGAGATATTTTACCCAACAACTGTCCAACAGACTCACCTCAGGTTTCTCCTCCATTTGCAGCTCTGTTTGTTCTGGTTCCCCTTCCTCTGTTTTAATATCCATCTTCACTTCCTGCAAGGGTGGCTGCTGCTGCTCTGGAACTGTCTGCTGAGAGTTCACCTCTGTGCTGCTGGTGGATGGGGGGTTGGATACCTGCCCATCAATACTTACGGCTGGTTGTGAAAGCTGAGGGAACAAAATGCACATTGCAAACAGGCATCTAATGAACTTACTTTTCTTCCTCTCATCTACCATTTACCCATACTACATTTCCGCCAAGTTTAAACACACTCTAGTCCTTCTACTTGCTTCATATGAAGAATACGCTGCTGCACAACTTCAATTATAGAAAAACATGCCACAGAAACACGTGCTGGGAGGTCTAGTATACAGAAAATTACCTCCTGTTTTCCTATTTTGCACGCCACCACTATGCATTTGTAGACAACTAAAGACCATGTTTCATAGTAAATTTCAAAACATGCACTAGAATTCTGAAAACTACTTCCTGTCTGGAACACCAGACTATCTATAAACCTGTCTTGACACAAAAAAGGTTACCTTCCAAATGTGAGAAAACTGTTTTGATATTAAACATACCACAAGCTACCTCCATTTTATTATAGACGAGCACAAAAATAAAAGACTAACTGAAGATTAAACCTTACACTTAAACATTTGCAAGGAAAGCACAAACTATTTTCTTACAGGTGTTGTGGGGTGCTGAGGCTGCAGTGGTGCTGTTGGTGTGGGAACAGATGCAGTCGTGCTCTGCTGGGACAAGGGCTGCTGCTGTTGCTCTGCAGAAGGAGTAACTGGAACTGAAGGCTGGACTTGTGGAGGCAGCTGTGCCTGAGGAGGCGTTGGAGTCTGCCTTTGAGGAGGGTGCATAGTTTGCGACTGTGGTCCAGCTGGCATTGCCTGAGCAGTAGGTGTGGGGGCAGTAGTGGCAGCTGCTGCTGCTTGCTGTTGCTGTGATCCCAAGCCCGGGGGCGTGTGGTGAGGTGTTGGGGTTCGGCTAGGTACTGGAGAAGGAGAATTTCTGTGCATGGGAGGCTGTGGAAGAGGTGGACAGTGAATATGGCTCCCTTGAGAACCTGGAGCCATTGCAGGAGAATTCACAGGACAGGAAGCGCTGGTCATTTGTGCCTATAGGATAACAAGTACATGTTTGCAATGACTTGAAACAGAAATGTGAAAGAGATTACTGTCAAGTGGCTGCTTCCCTACAGTTACTGCCATACTTTTGAAAATGTGACAAACTACCTGGTTTGTTTTTTAAAACTATATTTCAAAAGGAGAAATGGTCTATTTGATTTATTTTGCTCCATGTGAACATAAAACCGTTTTATAATTTATTCAGCTCTAAAAGAGAAGTTTCAATAGAATAACTTATACGTGTTGATATGTTTGAAGACTGGCACACCGACACTCCCAGTTCGCAAAACATTTCTGAAACCGCCCATTTGAACATCATGAATATGGGACAATGCACCAGAGTGAAAAATTGCATTTGAATACGCTTAGTGTGCCCATGCCCCCACCCCCAAGACTAGAAACGGAATTTATAATCAGAAATAAGTACAGCTGTAACTGTACCATTACAAGATTATGGAAAAATTGTATTGGTCAAGGAAAAAACAAAAAGCTGTCACTCCACAACAATCTTGCCTGCAAACTAGGAAGAAGCATCAACGAGAGGCAAACTGACGTTACCTACTTCTTCCTGGCCTGAAAGGTTCTTGCTGAAAAGGGAGAGGGAAAGGACAGAAAGGAAACTGCTGGACTGTAAATTCAGACTTTAGCAGTGACAACCCTCCTATCCCCCAAAGCCAGCAACACACATTGGTCCTGGATAGACATGACTTCCTATAACTTATTCCACCATCTCTTAATTTTTCAGGCTCTGCTACTTCGCCATTCAGCATGAAATTCTTGACTACTGCATGCTGAGTAGCAATTTCCTCTTTGCTCTACAAAACTGAACTTAAAGTAATTCCTTCATCACACTTAACCTTAAGCCTGAGAAGAAACCAACGACTTTTCACCCTTGCCATTCCCAGCACTACATCAGGAAAATGCAAAGTCTCAATAAATGAATTTGCTTGACTACAATTCCAAAAGCCCCTTGAGAAAGCAAGTCGTTTTCCATTACTACAAACTAAACAATGAAACCAGTATATGGCAGAGCCCACTGACACCACCTCCAAAAATCAGAAACGTACTTGAGAAACTGGTGTCTGATTGCCAGGCTGAGTCATAGGCATGCTTGCTGTGTTCATTCCCGGGGAAGAAGCAGGGAACTGAGTCTGTTGTAGAAACTGACTCTGACCAGAAGGCTGGCCAACTCCTGGTTGTTGCATACGTGAAGGAAATCCCATCTGTTGGGAAAGAAAGGAACTCATTTCAGACAATGCGTATACATGTCCATAACATGTTACAAAAAACAACCCATTTATCTTGTTGCAGAAATCGATTCTTGCTGCTTATCTGTAGTATACAAGACGGAAAGCTTGCTTATAGTTTCTCTCAGAAGACAAAAATTATTTTTTCTTTTGTAAGCTAAGGAAAATGATGTTGATTTCAGATTGCAACTGTGACTTAACATTCATTTTTGTTTTGTGTTTTAAGGATGCAACAGCACAAAGAGCCACTTAAACTTAATTTTTAGGCAATTTTTACCACCAAGATCTAAAGTCTTACCGTACACTAGACATCTTTCTGTGAAAATGCAAAAGGAGGAAGCAAAGGGTCAAGAGAATTAAGAAATAATGCTTGAATTTTTTCACATGTCACATTTATTTATAAGGAAACAGGAGTGGACAGAAGCAACCCTGCAAGCTCAACACCCTGGACAAACCACACACTGACCTGGTTCATGGCCCCAGCCTGGCTTAGCTGTCCAGGGTGCTGAAGAGGAGGGGTTTGCCGGGGTCCCATCGGGGACAGCTGCATGTTCATCTGGCCAAACTGATTCATTCCTGTGCATTTGTGCCAAAAAAAACAGTTGTAAGCAAAGGCCTGAATTCTCCTTTGAGCACCATTCAACATTTGCAGAAGAAATGCTGTCAGTTTCTTCCTATTCTGTTTTCCAACAATCAGTTATAAAGCACACAATACTATACAGGAAATATTTCCTTCTATCAACCACATACGTGGAATAATTTTAAACATGAAACGTCCAAGCTACCATACTCCTTCAGAATACAGACCAGGGTTTGGTTCCCCCCCTGCCCCTCCCAAAAGACTTAGACCTGTAACTTATCAAAACTCCGAGGTTTATCAAAACTCTGCCACTAAAATGTCCTCATCTAAGCTGACTACGTCAACCATGTTTAACTGACCCCATCATCCTATGTTCACATGATCAAGTTCCAAAAGCATCAAGTTCTTTATTTAACAAAGCAAGCAGGTAGTGTGCAGCTCTTAAATTCACAAGATAATGAAATGCTAGAGATGCATATATATAGGTTTTACATACATATTATATATAGTTATCTAAGTATTATAAACTTAGATACCTATTTTCTTAACCAAATGGAAAAACTATGGGCCATGACACCTTAGCAAGAGCTGCCCAATTTCAAGACTCCTCCAAAATCACAGTAGCAATTTTCCTTCAGATATTTACCTGTCTGTGCCTGCATGCGATTCATCATCTGGTTTGGCACATTAGCACGTATCAGGGCTGGGTCAGGAAGAGGACCATCTGGAAAAAAAAGACATTGGAATAAGACTATGGCATTTAGAAGACCACCAGGTTTCCTCCACCAAACATTTTAGTGAGACTAAAACCAATGTGTAAAAATAAATAAATGAAACCCCCATGCAGACACAGTCCAGTAATTCTAAAGACTCAAGAGTCATAAAAATGTGAAGCAAAACCAAAACTTCCTTGAAAATAAGCATGTCCCATTGACAGAAATATCCTCTTGATTTGGAGTCAGCTTTCAGAAATCAAGGACTAAATTTGAAGTATGTTATCGAGGTATAATGACAAATTCAGTAGCTCACAAACATTCCAGACCACAAGAACTTCTACAGACCACTCCACACTGTCACTGCACCTCTAGATTTAAAACACTATGAAAACCATATGGTTTAATAGAGTATATATCAAAGCTCTGAAGTTTGAGAGCTACTGCAGTACATGATAAATAACTGGAAGCATCATAACTACTGCTGAAGATCAACTTTCTACAGGTGTTACAGTAAATAAACTCACAGCATCAACCCTTAAGAATCTTTATTGGATCTTGGTAATGCATCTCAGGAAATCCTGTTTGACTTCAAGCATAAAAAGACCTAGAATTGCATTTACCAAGATGCATTCACATCTAAGCAGGAAAAAACACTCAGATGAAGATTCTTGTAGTATATGCCTGGCATCACTGAATCTCTGCAGTGTTAAAAAAAAAAACAGTGCGTTTTTTGCCTCCTCAGTTGACTAATTCAAATTTTGACCCTATCTTCTTAGACAACTTATTACACTGTCACTGACAGCTACACATCCATTTCCATGATGTATCTTAAGAACTCCACTCAACTGTAAAGTATCTAAGAATATGCAAGACTGAAAGTATCAAGAGGAAAAATCCTTTCTTCTGAGAAGGAAGCCCTCAGGAGAGACAGTCATGGCAGAGGATGGTGGGGAAGGGCAGTGCTCTAGAAAGTATGTTTGCAGAACTGTTGCACTTAGTTTTAAGAAAGACTACTTCAGTCTCCAGAACTGTCAGTCCAGAAACACAGAGAAAAGAAAAATCGTAAAGCAGACTGTGGCTCAAACAGTTGAAAACAAAATATTAGGTGTCTTTTACAGTTGAACCAGAAGGTTAGATGCCATGATTTGTAAATGTACAGTTTAAAATCCTATATTTCAATTATCTACAGGAATTAACCAAAAAACCAAGATTACAATGTCAGTAGATGCCTCTCTCCAGCTTCTAACTAAAAGTATCACCCAAAATAATGTTTCATGTTTTTATCTGTTAACCAAATAAAAATATACTAGATAACTGACAGCCTAGAGCACCTTGTCCCTTCCTAATGATGTAAAGAGACAATACACTCTGTAGCATCATGATAGCTTTGATCGTTAACTCCTCTCAGAAGTAAATTTTATTCTAATGCATGGTTAGCAGGGAATCTAATAATAATAATCTGTTTAGCATTAGAAAGCTCAAGTCAAGTAACAGAACTACTGTGAAACAGAAGACAGCTGCATAGGGGAAAAAAGTGAAATCAGGTTTTCATTGCATGCTGGAAAGGCCATTTGTCCAAAAAACAAACATGGCACAGAACAATCGCTATCTAAACTTTCAAAGGCATAAATACCTAAGCACTCCAATCATCATACTCTCTGCTTAGCAACAAGAGTAACAGTGATGAGCATTTTAAACACCGCACGACTAAATATTATGAAAATATACTTCTCTTACAGTAACGGAAGTTATCTTTAAATCAATTCTCGAAGTTGAATTAATGAGACTGAAGCTCATTTACAATATTTCTTCAGAAGACTAAAACCTTTTAGACAATCTCTGGTCCTTAACTAACACATAAACAAAACTAAGATTTAGCAAGTATTTCTGAATAAAGCAGAGAAAGTTCTATTTAACTCTGAGCAAGCCAGGTACCTGTGAAATGAGAAGGGCAAAACAGTCACCAGTCTACCAAAATGACAGTACAGGATTGCCCTGCACCAGGTAGTCAGTAACCCAACTGTTCTTACTTGCAGACATCCCAGGCTGGGGCTGTCCCATGTTGGGCCCTTGACTCATGGGAGCCTGTGGCATGCCTGGAGCATTTGGGATCATGTTTTGCTTCTGCAGCCTGGTTCTTCGTTTCTCCTCCAGCTCTTTCTGAATCTTATAGATCTTCTCCGCTAGCAAGTGATAGTACTCTGCCTGTTGGGGAGGAATACAAGTCAGGAAAGGAGATGACACACATTAAGTGAAGGCAACAGGTCCCAGTGATCTAAGCTTGCCAAGCAGCATTTTGGCTTGGGTGGGAGTGGCTCTCCCTTTGCGGGGGCTGCCAGGTAGACAAGAGGGCAAAAAGGGACACTGCTGGTAACAATTAGGCCAACACCAGACATTTCTCTTCTTGTGTCCAACACCTCTCTGGGAGAACCACACACCCTGACTCTAAGCAGACCCAGGCAGAAGCCTGCAGCTGGCTGGTTCCTAGATCCTGTCCAGCAGCCCTTGTGAACACACGCTTCCTCAGCCTAGGGACTCTCATCTGTGCTGTCGCTCCCGTCTCCTCCTCAGCCACTATGGGATCAGGGCAGAGATACACGACTGCACAATAGAGGATGGCATCTCACCCTGCTATTTGCCGATTCATACATATCTCCCTCCACTTTCCGAGCATATGCCACCAGATTCTCCATGCGCCGATCCTTCAGTGCTGCCGGGTCAGGAGTAGGAAATATGGCTTGGACTCTGGGAGGGGAAAAAAATAATTAAAAAAAAGAATCACACACATGCAAGTGATTAAGATGTCCCCAGCACTACCCCCAGTGATCTGGACACAAACCAGCAAGCAAAACTTCCAGCAGACTGTGGCACTGCTACTGCTCCTCAGGGAAACTGCCCCATGTGGATGGCGTGAGTACAGAGTGGGACATTTCCAATACAACAGCCCCAAGGCAGCAGCTGCAGTTCTATCTTTCAGGCTTATGCTTTCCCTTCTCTTGCATCCTGACAAAGCTCACTCTCTAGCCCCCTAGTTTTGGAAGCTGGGCTTCCTCCTGCCCCACATACACAGCTCAGAGGCAACAACTCACCTAACAGGAAATTGTTTTAATATCAGCTACTCACAATTTATGAACAAGGTGGTTTCGGAGATCCTGAGTAATGTCTTCATGCCACTGCTTTCGAATTCCAGTATTGGATGGTTGAGCTGTTGGCATGGCTCCCAAACTGGCAACGCTGGCGCTTTCACTCATCATGGGGCTTCAAAAACAGAGCAAGAATTGAGGGCAAAAGTCTAGTCCAAGCTTAGTCATCTTACAGTCATAGCCTCTTTTAGAATAATGTTAGGACAAAGTGCTAGTTCAGCCATTCTCTAATCAATGGACAAACTCTGCAGAAATAGCTGCACAGACACCAAAACAACGCCATGAAAGAGTACATGCCGTCCTACCCAAGGATTTGGAAAACTGCAACAAAAGCTACAAAATCCAGTGGCAGAGATAGCCATCAATGGCATTTACCCCACTGTTTATGCAAGAAGTGCCATCAGATCAAAACAAAAATCACTGGGGTGCAAAGAATAATTCCACTTACTTTTGAGAATTCATGGTTGAATGTAACATTGAGTCAGGCAGCAGATTAGGGGTTTGAACCCCTACTCCTCCATTCACTCCCATTGGATTTGCACCTAGAAACAAAGTATAAGCATTCTTAAATGAACAGCCTATTCACTATGCAAAATCAGCAATTGCTCAGCAATAACAAGGGTCTAGACTTTCAAGTACTTCGACTTCTGTGAGCAAGTTTAACTACTCATTGCTCTCTTTATCCTCTTCCTTTAACAAACTCAGAAAAGTCTGAGGCACAACACTAGCGACCTCCAAGTAAAGCATCATGCCACATTACTCCACACATCTTCCTAAACTTCTCAACAAAAGCAATTCCAATTTGCTGCAAATGTTATGCACCAGAGTCCTCTTCTGCAACTCCCTTACTAAAGATTCAACATTACCAACCACTTCTTTGGGTTTTTCTTTAGAAATGGGGTGGTTTTTTTGTCATTCAGGGGCTTAGGATACATGTTCAAAAGGCTTCAAAAACTTACAACATCAGCTACCACCTACATGTGACAAGGTCCCCTCTCACCCACTCCATACTTAAGGATCCTATAACTCACTCCGATGTTTGTACTAAGAAGGAAAATCTGACAATCCTTTGCAGAAAAAACCTCTAGTAATTTGTTATGCACCAAAATCTGCTTTTCTGATCACAACAGATCTCAATCACCATAAAAGTTTGCCTATTCTCTTCACACTCTACAGGTAAGACTCAAATAGTAGCATGAAAGCTATTACCAAGCTTCAAGTGTATTTAGGACACCTGAATCCTACGAAAACTGTAGTTCAAGCAAAACTAGACACTGTATACAAGAGAAATCAACTGAAAATAAGTGTATCAAGCCTAATACAAGCCTCTAATACCACAACTAAGTATTTAACAGTCTTTATACAAAGCTGCCTCCAGCCTCCTCTTAGTCACTTTGTCCTCCCTCCCAAATTCACTTTGCCATCTGAGACCAAGCTGGTATAGCAGACAACTGTCAACCTTTGCCTTAACTCTCCCTTTTCAACTGCCAAAACCAATCTACTTAGAATTGCATCTTTTCACATTGCAGTCCTCACCAAATCCTGCTGTTTCTCTTAAACAAGCCCTGTTGTCATGTAGGCCATGGCCTGATAGTTCCCTTCTCACCTGTTGTAATTTCCTCCTTAGCCACTGGCTCCTAATAATGAAACAACAGTCAAAAGTCTACACTCTCCATGCTTGTCTTTTCTACATCAAGCTTCAGCTCTTCATTCTCCAGGAGTTTTTCAACCCCACCTCATTGGATTTTTCTTATCAGTGCTAGAAGGAGTGCCCAATAAGAATACACAGGCCAAACTGTGTCTATAAATTAAAACAAAACACCACAAAGAACCATTTCACTTCAGAAAAATGAATTACTTTTCTTTCAACCTTTCAAGGCCCTCACTGTAACATTTTGGAGCTTCTAGGAATTAATCTAAAAAATTTTAAAATCACACTAATGCACAATAGAAAATATTATTTTTATCTAATTGTTTTAAGACTAAGATCTGAGGACCCTCCCCTCTCCTCCCCTCTTTTAAAAACGGCTTTACACACTGGAAGGCAAAATTTTAACAGTATACAAGTCACACGCAGCCTATGAGGACCAGGTATCTCATTAACATGTCTACTCTACCCAACCGCCTTTTCCTGAGTAACTCAGGACTAGCATGTCTTTTGGTGCAGAAACAGCACAAACTGCAGCCTGCAGCCAACTGCTACTTTCCTCTGCAATCTCTCAGGTCCTTCCCCATGGAAATCCTGTGCATACCTAGTACTCATTCCATACACAAGCTTGTCATGGGGCATTATAGGTAGGATCACTGCAATCCCATACAAGCTTGTGATAAATCTCTACCAGCTCATCTTTCCTTTTTTCCATTTAAAAACTCACCTTGACTTAAGCATCTCAAAAGCAAAGAGCTGGGGGTGAGAAAAACCCCTGTGATGTAATTTATCAAAATTAGATTTGATAGTTAAAGGTTACTTCATTTGACACCAGTGATAGCCGTGTTAGAATTAATTGCACTTCAAATTAGAATTCTCACATAGTCTTTTGTGATTTTGCAATAAGCCATGCAGATAATTTACAGTTATGCGAGTCCATATGACAGGATTGGGAAAGTCTGCTATTTACTACTTTTTTTTTTTTAAATCAAAGATTACATATCTGAGATAGAACTGTAAAATGCTGCAGTCTGAGCGGCAAAGAAGTACACACTTGAATACAGGCATTCCAATACATGCATTTTCTGTGAAAAACTCCAAAAAACCCACCAAAATTTGCATTATAGTGTAATTATAAAGCTACAAAACAACATTGAATAAAATGCTTTGGAAAACTGCTTCTTAAAAAAAATCAGATCATTTTTCCAAATAAAATACTTTTCCCAGATAATCTGTTTTCCAAGGGAAGGCATCTAAGCCCTCTAACATTCTCATTCCACTGAGCTGCTTTCTATCTCAAGTCTAAAATATTGCAAAGCCATATCTTTTGCAAATTATCTAGCAGTATTAAGTTAGTAGGTTAAGAAAATTTGCATTAGATATAGCATGGGAAAGTTGCCTGCAGTTTGTATTTCAACACTTCCAGATAAACTTACTCATAGGATTCATAGGGCGCAGACCCTGCGGTGACTGTCCTTGTTGCTGATTCTTCACTTGAGCCTGGGGCTGTGTCTGCATCTGGTTCCCTTGATAGGTCAGTCCAAGGGCTGCGTAGGCTCTCTCGATGGAGCTGGGGTCTATCTGACTGGTAGTGTTTATGCTGGGCGTTGTCTGCTGCCCCACACCCACAGAGCCAGCATTTGCAAGTCCTACTGCGGCTCCGCCCAGCAGTGCTGGAAAAGACATACCAAGTTAGTAAGTACAGCAGGAGGTCACCAAAGAGCTCCACAAGAACAGGGAAAGAACATGAAGAGTACACTGGCAGTTCTGAACAAAAACATCTCCTGTGAACGTGCAGAAAAGATACCAGGTCTGGAAAACCTGTCATGAAACACAGGGACAAGTTTTGACCCAACCAGCCATTCTAACAACATGCTGTTTTCCCTTTGAGCTGCTGAGAGGAAATCTCACTCTAAGTATTTAGGATGCGTCTGTTTGCTTCAAACTGAAAACAGAGGCAGACCATGTCACAGAGGCTAAAGGCAGAAGGGTACATACAGCTCTTTAGCAGCCATTGCAATGCCTTTTCTTTTTAATCATTTTCTTAAAGCAAGAAATATCTCAGCTCACATCAGTCATGATAAGAGTCCAAAACAACATTAAGAAAGGAGGAAAAACAACCACCATACAGGTAACAGCGACAAAAACCTTGCCAGAGATTTTGGCAGGAAGACCAAGGGGACAAAAAGGAGAAGAGAGAAGACACAACTGATGCAAACAAAGGATAAAGACAGAACCAAATACCATCAGGGCTAAAATGACACAACCCTCTGTGTGCACATCTGTCTCCAGAATCTGGCCAGCTGGAAGAGGTGGTAGTGAAAAGACAATTATTTGGTTGAGAGCGCCATGACTTATCCACCATTACCACTCTCCATAAATACCAGCTATCAGAGAGAGAAAGATACTCTGTGACTCTAAAGCAAGAGTAAAATCATATTATATGGTGCCAGGTCCAAGAGCATCACCACTATCAGCTGGGTGCAAGAAAGTTTAACTCCCAATATGCATTTTATGGCTCATCCAGTACACAGAGTTGCCCAATAGACTTACATTGTTGATTTCTTTTGTCCCCAGCATTTTTGAGAGGCAAACATACAGGACAGTCATGTCTCGTACAATTCTTCCAGTGCGAGATGATTTGTCGGGAAGACGCGCAATGTGCCACTGAGAAAGGGAGAGGAATGAAAAGCTTATACAAACTGCTGCTAGTATCTCCACATGGTCAATACAAACTGGGTAGGGAGCAATGATTTCTCTCAGGGCAATGCAGGTCATTAAAGTATTACTTGAAATAGTTCAGCACTAACTAGCCCTAGAAAACGTAGGTTGATTTTTTCAAGTACTACTGGCTCAACTGAAGCTTACTTAAAAGCTCTATGCCAGGGGTCCTCAGACTTTTTCAACAGGGGGCCGGTTCACTGTCCCTCAGACACTGTTGGGGTCCAGACTATATTTTGGAAAAAAACAACAGGGGAGTCGCCCACCTCGCTGATGCCGCCGCCCCCCTCCCTAGCCCAGCTGTGCAGTCCGGAAAGGGTGGCCAGAAGGGACTGAAGGAACTTTGCTGCACCCGGGCTCTGGCTGGGGTGCAGATTAAGTGGCAGGAAGTCATCTGCGGCTGCTTGGTTTCCCCCCCAGCAGGGAGGGGGTGGGGAGTTCTGTAAATACCCACGGGCTGCTTTGAGGACCCTGACAGGCCGTATCCAGCCCGCGGGCCATAGTTTGAGGACCCCTGCTCTATGCTATACAACCAAGCCACTGTCTCCCTGGCTCAAAGGATAACACCATAGACATCAGACATCAGGCACACCAAGCAATTGCGATGCCAGCAATTGGCACAATGCAGATGAGCCTAAGCTACCAAAAAGGTAGCATACCTATTCCTTGGCTGCTACAATAGATTAAGAGTTCACCAGTGCCAGCAGCAGCTTGATTCCTGGCTAGCTATTGCTTGAGCATTGTCTCTTCCATTTAAGGAAGACAGGTAGACTCTTACTTGCAGATTCCCACTTTGTCTACCCTTATCAGAAGGCAGCATCCAAAAGATCTTACAGTGAATTAAAGTTAAGCAAAAGATCTTCACTCATCTCTTTGTGCAATCTTGTCCCCTTTAACTTACCTAAACTTTAGAGGCTCAGAAGTAGTTTATGATTTCCATTCTTATGGGCACAGATAAGTTTAAAAAAAAAAAAATCTGCTTCCCAAGCCACCTACTAGTTCTCCATCTTTCTAGGAGCCCTTCTTGTCCTGCAAACATTAAAACATCTATATAACTGCTCCTCCACTTACCCTGGCAAGATTTGCCAGCCTGACAGTGTGTCATGTGGTTCAGGACATTCTTCATGGTTCGGCAATGAGGGAGGTTGCACTGTCGCACCTCCCCGTTGGCCTGTTCTCGCCGCTGACACTTGTGAGCATGTAAGAGGAGAACTAGTTGCTGCTGAATAAGTTTGCGTTTTTCTGGATCCGCTGTCGGTGCTCCAGACCCCATTCCTTGAGAAGCTGCTGGCCCCATCCCAGCTTGCTGAACCTGGGCGGTCTGCTGCTGACCCTGGAAAAGGTGGAAAGGAAATTTCCAGAAATAAATATATTTTTGAGAATAATCTATTTAGCAAGTAAACAACAACAAAATTAAAAGAAGAGAAGAAACTACTACATTCTGTGATAGAGGGAATACCCTATCTTCCTGTAGTTCTGCATGATTCATTATTAAATATACCCCTTAGCAACAGTACTGGCAATAATTCTCTCACCAGCAATAATTCTCTTGCCAGCCACAATTTCTTCTCATACCACTCTCCTCATCCGAGCTCTTGCCTTATCAAATGGCAGCAGAACTTTGCACATGTTCACAGGTTAATTTGCAGTGCTAGACCAACCAGAAAATATTAATAGCACTTAGATCTCAAATCTCCTCCTCATTTTGGAGGCTAGAAAGCTACATCCACAATTCTTGCAGTAATAGAAGAAAGCACCTTTTAAAACAAATAGAGTTTTCCCTCTGTTTCAGCATAAAGTGCCTCAACTTGACTGTTCCTAGAAAAGGAGAATAAAGGGGAACCCTTTTCCATCAGTGAACTTGCATGCAGGCATTCAAAACAAGCATCTGCTAGACTCTGCAAGAAATGATGCAGTACTTCTGGACAATACATGGCACAGAACTCATGTCAAGTATGGCAACATCCAGTACTACTTCTGTACTTCTGTTTATTTCTTCAGACTTATTCCTGTTTTTTACAGATGACATTTGAGGAGCATCCAAAGAAAAGGCTCAAGGACTCTATGTTTCTTGTATCACTCCAAAAGCCCACAGTTTGCAACAGACTCTCCACAGAGGGTTTTAGATTAAATTTCTGGAGATTTCCAGATTCTTAGAGCTCAGCTACCTGCATTCCTAAACTCTAGTTCTCCCATAGCTCTTCCAATACTAGTATTAACCTTTCATTTTACAAGGATTCTTCACCAATTACTGAGTCCCCTCAGGATTTGTGTGTATTCCAGTACGATCATAACTGCCTTGTTTGCAGCCTGTCATCCTAAACAACTGAGAGAGCAGCAACTTTTCATTCCCAGGTTCAGCTGGGTAGCAGTTCAACTTCAAAAGAGTTATACACTCTGCACTGAACACAAGCTTGACAGCTGGGGTTCTGAACAGCAAATTTTGGCTGCTTCTTCATTGGTTCATACAACCAACTGGTTTGCTAGACTTCCAATGTTTCATGCTCAATTTAAACATTGAATAAACCTCACTGAGCTCTTTAATTCAAAGGAACAGAAGTTACCTGGAAATTATTTTCAAGCAACAGTTACCAAGATCAAGAGACAGACTCTCCCAGGAGGTGGGGGTGTATGCGTGGAATTTGAAGCAAGGAGAAACAATCCATATTCAGAAATGTGAATTTGTTTCCCAAATTAAAAAATAAGATGAGTGGGAGAAGAACGTTGCATGTCACATCCCTAACCAATTTAAGCTTCTAAAAAAATGAGGCAAACACATTTAGCCACCTATGTTAGGCTCAAGCTAGGCAACCTAACAGTAAGGCCCTTTACTTAAATCCTGCTGCAATAACAT
>JAVSBS010007146.1:14649-26605 GCA_033124195.1 Coracias cyanogaster | reverse complement strand
AGGGGGAGGCCACTATAGCAACACCAGCCAGGGTAGCTCCAGCATCACGACTGCTGTGTGTGTTCATGGAATTCAGAACAGGAATGAACACACAACTGGGGCTTCTAAGCCCTGTCATAGGTAATACCTGTTTGAGAAGTGATACTTCTCTCTCCCAAAAACATCAGTGAGTACCAGCAGAAAAACAAGCCTCAAGACAAAGCTACACTGAGGAGAAGGTGCCCAATATACCAACCACAAGAAAAGGGATGGGAGAGGAGAGCAGAGATGTCCAAACAGGCAGCAAAGCTCACTTCAGTTAAGGAGCTCTGTTTAATCTTCTCTGCTAACAGGGTTTGAAGGGTGAGAAGTACAGGCGCAGAGAAACAGAGGAAGCACAACTCAGGCCTCTCCTTCACATCAGCCTTTTTAGGAGTTGAAGCAAGTGCATTATGCATGGACTGAGAGCACACATTCACGCAGAGTATGACACCTTCAAAACTTATAACATGGCAACACCAGAGCATATTGCTCCCCTTTGATCTATTACAATGTTTTCCAGATACAGCTTTCATTCTACTTACCATGTTAGGCATTCCTGCCCCAGGAACTGGCTTCTTGTCCATTGGAAATTGTGGTAAACTATTCTGCAGTCCAGCTTTATTCTGCATCTGAGGCCCAAGTCCACTGGCTCCAATCTGCTGCCCGGTATTCTGACTATATGGCTGGCCGTAAGGGCTGGGATTGCTCATCATTCCCATCTAGGAATTAAAATGGTAAGATGTTCAAGTAAGATAGCTTAAGTTCACAATTTAAAAGGCAAACAAAGACTTCAAAGCAACAAGAGTGATCACAGCCATGAATCAGCTGCAATGCAATACTGATCCACATGCCTCCCCTGCTCCTTTACATGCATGTATTTACCCATCTCATGACATTAACACCTCAACCAGACAGTTCTTATAAACACAGTGAAGTCAACTCACCAACCTTTGAGGTCAGTTAGGTCAGAACTGACCTGATTATTTCTTTAAAAAAATATTTTCTTCAACAGACTTCTCATTTCAGCTTTCCCAATCACAAATCAGTACAGACTATGTAATTCACAAGTCTGGAAGAATTTTTCTGCTCCCTGCATCTTTGCAGACTCCAAATGGAGTCAAATACCACCTTTGTCCATATCAGCAGGGTTTATCCCAAAAAACCTCACACCCAACTGTTAGCACTCCCACAGCTCCTCTCCAGACAGCCATAATGCACATCTGCATTTTCAGAACACAACTGTTTTCAATTTAAGGACACACCACAGGCATAGGTAATGCCACACAGTCACACAGACACAGTAACTCGTTTGCCATGAGCAGTACTAGAGGTCAAAGGAGATAGTAGGAAGAAAACTCTGCAAACAAAACAAATCTATTGAACCATTCATCCACAGGGGAAGTAGATTCATATTTCATATGACCTATATGCATATTCAATAGTTTTAGCATACCAGAATACACTGTCTGTTGCCTTGGAATGCCCTAAAGAAGATTTAGATGCAATCTTGCTAATAAAGTTGTTTGCTCATTGACATTTTTTTCCCCCCATTCCTTGCATTCCCATTTATTTTTCATGGGAAACCAAAATAACTAGCCATAGAGAACCAAGAAAACTGGAGATCTTTAAGATTACCATGTGCTCACTGTTACTCAGGCAGGATCCTCTAGGAGATATAACTCATAATAATAAAGCCAGAAAAATCCTTTAGAGAGCTGTATTGTTTCAACTCACATTAGTATTTGACTAGATGATGTTCAGTTTCTCTGCTGCTTTTTGGTTCAAGTCTGGGCAGTTTGCTGCATCCAAAAAAAGCATATACAAGCTCTTATGGTAGGTTTGTTTCCAACCACTCCTACATTTATTCTCAGAGCATCCTTCCCTAGTAGAAACACCTTGTTTCTGCTTCTTATCAAGCTTCTCTAATTTGCACAGAAAAGCAGCCTACATACCCAGACGTTACCTGCACAATTAGTAAAACGCTTTCCTTTTTCAGGTTGTAACATCTGCCAATCCATTATAATAGCCTCCAGTTTGCATTTACAAAATAAAGAGGGATCAAACCCAAGCTACAGGAAAAGGAACACAAAATTCACTAAGAGCCTGCCACTTTAGACTTCTGATATATACAAGTGAATTCCCTTGAGGACAGCCCCCCTCCTCCACACACAAGCAATGACCAGAATCACACAGCAGTAATTCATTAGAGACCAATGAAAATAAGATAAACTATGCAATGATCAGGTAGAACTAAGAAAAACTTCCTTTCTTCTGTCTCCCCTTGCACCACCCCTGCCATGTCTCAGCTGCAAGGAATACACATATGGTGACCGATGAGGCAGCTGCTGCCAAAAACATAACAGGTAAGATTCAAACCCCTCCTGCTTCTCCCTCAGAAGATCTTACATGCAAGTTAAGCAGAATGGAAAGGAAGAAGAAAAACGTAAGGAGTCCGTAAACATGCTTTCAGGACTCCTCCCCATCATTGCTGCTGCCTCAAATTGACCAGTAGGTTCAATGCTTCATGAAGGGCTGACAGTGGGAATTATTTCCTTAAGAAAACAAGATTTGTTTTCCTGTAAGATAGCCTGATCCTTCTGGCTCCAGAAAGGGCTTTGAAAGCAGACACATCCCCCAAACCAGAAATTTCTAAGCAAAGTTTCAAAGTTCATTAATAACCACAGCTCCCCAAGTTAGCTGACATCTGAGAGTACACTAAAGCACAACACACTATGTTGTCCATCACTAACGCTGCCCCATATGACTTCTGCAACTTACACTATCAGCCTTAAAAACCCTAACCAAACAATTCAGAATTGAAGGCACATTTTAACATGCTGATGTCACAGGGAGAAATCGAGATGACCCAACAGCAGCCTGGTGAGCCAGCTCTGTCCTGACTGCAGGGGGAAAAGCCCAAATCTAGACTTAAAAAGGCACCTTTGCTATGTCACCGGAACCAGAAGCTTCCTAATGAAACTCCGGGATGAGGTTTGACCACACCAATCTACCTGTATATCTGCAACATGAACAGACACACACTTTGTGTGAAGAATCTGGTTTTTTCAAATGTACTATTCAATGTGGCCTAGCATAAAGATCTCTGATGTTTTCTCAAGCATGAGTCACTGGCACTGCCTGGGGTGCAAAACCAGCCCCCTCAAACAAGGCTGTCTCCACGGGCAGAAACAGGGCTCCACTCTTCCTAAGCCTGAAAACCATCATCCACTCCATCAAGGGGACTTCCTCCACCCTGCTGTACCCAGGGACTTTGCAGCAGAAGACTACATGCCCAACTCTGCCCAGCTGCTCCTGACAGCGGTAATCCTCAGTTCCCCATCTCAGCCTACAGGAGAGGCAAAGACCAGAGAAGCAAAGGCCAGGTTGGAGCACAAGCATGCCAGACTGACTCTGAAAGCACACACACTCAAAGCAACACTTGAAAAGGATGCTATAAACCAAATGCCTCAAGGTCTCTTGGAACAAATCAGCAGCCATCACTTAGTCCAGGTGAGACTGACACCTGTCAGAACCACAGCTGAACCTTACAGCAATGCTCCCCAGTCCTGCTGTCACAGACCCGCTAACCTGACACCAACCACCAGCACACAATTCTAGACTGACTCAAGAAAAGGGCCATTTGGGAGACTCTTCACCTGTCAAAAGGTGGCTTTATGACCCTGGCACAAGAAGCAGGAGTATGCTCATGTCATGTGCTGTGGTATGTTGAGAAACATGAATAAAAGAAAAAACAAACAGGAAGAAATGGATAACCTCAGGACTACCAAAGGAAAATAAAAACAATTCTGTGTAATTTTATCAGTAGGAAACAACAAAGAAGACTGACACATAGTTCATAATCATATCAATGATCTATTGGGAGGGAGGAGTAGATAAAGAATCAAGTGCAGAAAAAACAGCCCAAGAAAGGTGACGTTAGTACCACTGCATGAGACAGGTACAAGGCTTCATCTACAATATTGCGCAAAAACATACATGGCTGAATCATAGCTAAAAGTCAGCAAGTGCAACCTCTACTTACTCCTTCCTGGCCACCACCTCCATCCAGTGCTCTTCCCATTTCTCTTCTTATCCATCCCATCTGTTGTTTTTCTTCCTCTCCTCACCTCACAGCCTCAACTTACTTTCATCACATATGCAAGGACTTGCACACAAGAAGAGCAGACAAATCCACATCACAGTAAAGGAGAAGAGGAGGAAACAAGGAAAACAGCAAAACATGATGATGCATGGCTAATAGATGGCAAAAGTGATCTCAGATGGTTATACCTTCTACATACATAGTGGAAAACAACTTGACTTTCCTACCTCCGATGGAAGCAGGGGTTATCATTACCAGAATGGAAGATGTGTACCTCTCACCATGTAAAGGGGCATGGATGACATAAGTTCAGGTAACATCCTAGCTCACAAGAACAAGCAGCATCAGATAGGACTGTTCAGACACCCCCCATCCCTCCCCCCCCATCTGAGAAAGGCAACTACAAAAGTGGAAGAAATTCCCCAAAGTTTTGTTCTAATGCCATAAAACACACGCATCTTCAGTTCAGAAGAAGGTCACATAACTAACTCTGCTTCTAGTTTTATTGTTGATACCAGAATACAAACTGAGGAGGCATACCTGTTATAGCAACGCATGTCAACATTACAAATATTCTACTGTTTCTCTATAAAAACCGCTTCACTGACAGTCTAATTATTTGAAAGACAACTAGATGTCAGCAACAGTACTGAACAATGACCAGTCTTAAGATTTTCAAAGATCGATGTACTCATAGAGAGATAAAGAAATAAGAATTAAGTTTTAATGATATTCTTCCAAATAATCCTACTTTTGCAGTATCAACCATGTACCTCTATCAGGGTAACTGCAGAACACGCAGTACTGATGGTATTGAGTACCCTTCCATATCCACATGTTCACAAGTGGAAGTTAATTAACTTCCCTGTATCAGCTGGCTCTTTAAAAAGAATTTATAATTGATCAATTGTACGTAATTTTCTAGTGTCATTCTACTGACTGGTAGGGCATTACTAGATCCAGTCATAACCAACTTAACCACAAAATTTTATCAGTGGTATCTGCTGCACTCTTTCCAAGGACTCTTATCAATCATTCTTTGCACTTGACTGCATTATGTGTTATGATATCCATTGCAAGACAATAGCATTATTTCACTGCCATCTGTGCAGGACACTCCCCTATCCACCCCAGAAACTTAATACCCAAGACAAATCTTTACTGCCCCATTTCTCCCACAACCACATTCCTTCCCTGTAGTGGGATAAAGTAAGAAATTATCTATTTTTTCACCTTGGTTCACAAAAGAAGGAAATGACTAGAACATGCAGCCACACTTTCAATGGATTAGTATTTGATCATAGAATGGTTTGGCTTGAAAGGGACCTTAAAGACGACCTAGCTCCAACTCCCCTGCCATGGGCAGGGATACCTTCCACTAGACCAGGTTGCTCAAGGCCCCATCCAACCTAGTCTCGAAGAAATCCAGTGCTAGTGCATCCACAGCTTACCTAGCCAACACGTTCCAGTGACTCACCATCCTCAGAGTCACTGGAAAAACTTCCTTACACCTGATCTTAATCTTCCCTCCTCTAGTTTAAAGCCATTACCTCTCACCCTATCACTAAAAGCTGTTGTAAAAAGTCCCTTCCCAGCTTTCTTGTATGGAGACATTTGTCTGTTGAATCAAACAGCTATTGAAAATAAGGCAACGAAGAACACCAACCTTCTATCTAAAATGTGACACTGAATGTGCTAAGGAAGAAGGAGCTAAGGAACATACAGTGCTTTTATTTTCTTTATTTTTACCGTTTGACATCATCTTCAATCTCCCTGCAATTTTGAACTGGACTTTATTATTATAAAATTTCTTATTGCGTTACCTGAAGTCACAGAGATTCTGAAGACCTACATTTGTCTTTGTAAAATGTTGCCACTGATCCTTCTGAACAGAGGTTCAACTAATAAAATCAAGGGTGTCCATTGTAACAGGCAGGAACCTTGTATATATTCAGACAGTAAACCAAATTACAAAGAATTACTACCGGAACTCTGAACATTTCAAGTAGTTTCACATGCAAGTGAAACACACAGCAGAGGTAATAGCAATGCCCTTACTATCCTGAACTGCCTTCACGTCCATTTCATTACTTGAGTAACAGAACATTTCTGGAAACAGTGGGAGATGAAGTCTAAATAACCTGAAGGTCAGGTGAACTTAGTCACTTTGATAGAGCACTGCTATCACAGAAATGCACACACGAACTTATAGGCAAAATACCATCCCTCCTCTGATAAGAGGCTGGACAATAAGACCGTAACTAGGCACTCTCGACAGAACCCAGTGGAACAATAAACTGAAGGTTTTAACTATATATAATTCCAAACAAAGAATGGTTCAAAACAGGAAACATGAATTTGTTCTTATTATAGGGCTTTATTTGCTGTTTACTTTTAAATTAATCAAAGCTATAAAACTATCTAGTGAAAAAAGCCAGAAAAATGCTTAAACACTGGAAGAATCAAAGCATTAAACAATTTCCAAAACTCTGTTTTAAGAGTAATAGGCATCTCTGTCATTCTCCTAACTTGCAGACAACCAAGCAAATACAAAACAAAAAGCCATTCAAGAAAGCAAAACTTGTTACAATTCCTTTCCCCTCCAAAATTCTAAAAGTTCCTTTCAGGATAAATTTTCAAAGGCATATTTAAGCTGGTATTGTCACCAATGCAGGGTCCATATCATCCTCTGCCTGTCAATATAAATTCCTTTAATATGTCCCCTCCCTAATATCAGCACCACCTTTTCAACTGATGAGTATAAACTGGACCAGAAAAACAATTTCAATTAAAACTTTTTTTAAAAAAATGACTGTCCTGGTTTCATGGGGACAGAATTACAGGTCTGCCATGGTCTGAAGGCTGTTAGCTGTTTGAAGTCAGCCAGGGCAGCTGACCTGAGCTTGCTACAGGTGTATCCCATACCATAAGCATCACACTTGGTGTATAGGGGGAAGCTTGCTGAGGACAGAGGGCTTCCTGCTTGGACTCTTCCTGACCCTGCTCCTCCACTTCCTGCTCCTGAGGACTGCCTTCCCATTTATTGTGACCCCCATACTTTCACTGGGTTGAGTATAGCTTTGTATACTTTACATTTGCATTGGTATTAGTTTTGCTGCTTCATTAAATCCGTTTTCATTTCAACCTGTGAGTCCCCTTCTCTTCTTCCCAGTCCCCCTTCTCTGCCAGGGATGGGTCACTGGGTGATAGAGCAACTGCTATAGTTCAGCCCCAGATACAGAAAACAATCACCGTGTGAGTTTTAAGCCTGGATTAGTTCCTCAGCACAGCCTGTCATGCAACTGGCACAGGGACGGCATGCAGACAGAATTGCTTCTTTGTATGTTAGTGCCCACTTACAGCGTACACAAACTACAGCGTTAGACCATGGGGTGCAAGCAACAGATTCTGACAGTACAAGTTTATGTACAGCAGGTGACCCGAAAATCAATCACTTACATTGACATTTGGGATTTCAAGCCCTAAAAAGTAACACACAACTAGAAAAGTTGGGAAGTATATGGCTAATGTGTAAAGCAAGCATTCCACTCTACTGCTAGACAATGCTTTGAGAGGAAAGGAAGAAAATGCTTCAGTAACTCCGCAGGATAACAGAACAAAGCAGAAACATAACCAATTTTTCTTTCTAAATTGACTAGCCACTTGGAGCTCATCTTCACTGTTAGAAAGGCTTAACATCCTCCTCCTCAATTTCCTGACTGCATCAAAAGATGGCCAGCAGATCGAGAGAGGTGATTCTGCCCCTCTACTCTGCCCTGGTGAGACCTCACCTAGAGTACTGCACTCAGCACTGGAGCCCCCAGCACAAAAAGGATGTGGGCCCGTTGGAGTGTGTCCACAGGAGAGCCACAGGAACGATTAGAGGGCTGGTGCACCTCTCCTATGAAGACAGGCTGAGAGAGCTGGGGCCGTTAAGCCTGGAGAAGAGAAGGCTCTGAGGGGACCTTATAGTGACCTTCCAATACCTGAAAGGGGCCTATAAGAAGGCAGGGGAAGATCTATTCTCAAGGGTCTGTAGCAACAGGACAAGGGGCAATGGTTTTAAGCTAGAAAAGGGTAGATTTAGGTTAGACATTAGGAAGAAGATCTTTAAGATGAATAGGTTGGCCAGAGAGGCGGTAGAGGCCCCATCCCTGTAATCATTCAAGATCAGGCTTGGTGGGGCTCTGAGGAACCTGACTTAGGTAGAAGTGTCCCTGATTATTGTATGGAGGTTGGACTAGCTGGCCTTTAGAGGTCCCTTCCAACCTAATACATTCTATGATCCTATGAATTAGTTAACATCACAGGAAAGCTAAGCTATTCCTCTGTACAAACCCTTGCAGACAACACACCTCTGTTTTACTGGGAGAGAGCTCAGAGGCAACCCTCCCATCACATAAAGGGCTTGACTTTGGCAAGCTAACCTGATGAAGTTAAACACAACCTAAGTATCTGGTTTTTTTTTTTCTCCTACTGAAGGACAGCTCCTGGATAATACACTTTTTTGCAGCGATGAAGAAAATTTACAGAAGTTATTACACAAACTCCCACATTAACAGCAACAGTAGTAAATTTACCAACTGAAAAACTGGCTTTTAAAAACAACTGTTTGGAATCATCTGTTTTCATGTCTTCTTGAAGATTTGTAGGTGGGGAAAAAACAAAAGCAGATGGGTGGAGAGATAAAATGGTCAGACATTACCGTTGTCAGATTTTGCTAACTCCACTGCATAAAGTGAAACACAGGCTCCCTGCCAACAACCAAACCAACCGAAGACATTCTGGAATTTCAGCCTCCATTTCAAACAGTTCTTTCTCATCCGGCAGTTTCAACTCCTTTACAAGGGCTATACCCACCATACTTACACTAAAATTCTCAAGTTTTTTTTTAAAATCAGCAATTAAAGAGCTAAGTATTTTTCACCAGTCTGGAACTATGAACTAAAACCCAGAAGAAATCATGCATTTGGTCTGAATATTCCCGAAGTACAAAATGTTCTTATTTTAGATGTACAGCACACTTCAGAATTTAAGCAAGTGAGGAAGACAATTTAATTTTGGACATCAGCCAAAAGCTTGCTTTTGTGTCTTGTCTTTACTACTTTATTATTTACTACTTTATTATAGATCATAACCCTACTTTAGCTCTGATAAGTTAGGATTAAGAAGTTGCAAATCACCTAAATATCCAATACATCAATTTCTGGCCTCTGAATACAGCTTTCCGAAGAACAAAGTAAATTTTTTTTATAGCCAAGGAACAATGAATGAGACATTATATAATTCCAATATAAAAATACTTTTAAGTAGTTACATATTTCTCTCCACCATAACTGCACACAAATTTTCTACTGTAGCAATCAAGCTTTGCAACAACTTTCCTACCAGGTAAAAATATCTGACATGACTAGACCACAGAATGAACTCATTACTAAGCACACACACATATGTGAATATATATATATAAAATCTCAGAACCATTGTTAGCACCACACTGAGTTTAAGTAAACAGAACTTCACAATCAGCATCTTCATCATATAGAACTTCATAATTAATAACATTCATGAGATACTAAAATCCTTTTACTTAATACATTAAAGCATAGCAAAAACATTAATACACAGCATAGTTTTCATTTATGTTTCAAATATATTTACAGACTATGTTACTTATAATTCCAAGGGGGACTCTAGGCATTCAAAGATAAGTCTATTCAGGTACTGCAAAGCACCTTGGAAAAACTTTTATCAGCCAAACCCACAGAATGCCCCCCTAAATTGAGCTGAAACATTTGAGTATTTTCCACGCTTTTGATGAAAACACTACAACCCAGAGAAGAAATACTCAAGTGGCTCCCTAAAGAAAACCGTACATGACAAGAATTAAACGTAGCTATCTCCTTGTTACTTAAAACAACTGGCCCTTCTCTTGTCTTTTCAGTGACTCATTACAACAACTTTCTTCCAATCTCGCTACATGACAAAAAGCACATCTATTTTTTTAGCTTTCTGGTTTACTCTCCTACAGCCAAATACTTCATAAATTTTTGTCAAGAACTGAGTTGCACTAACAGTCTTTTAAAAACCGAACATTTGTCTTCATGTGTTTACACAAGCATTCGTTCTCCACCATCAACTCAAACACCCATTTCTTAACAAGATTAGCACACACAGTGTACCAGTCCTTTCAAACCTGCATGTGCCTCTTCGCACCTGCCACAGCATAAACACTCAGCTGATCCCAGACAACAAATATTTTCATGAAACATCACAGAAAAAACGTGCCACAAGATCTAAAAGGTCCTGATGGACTCCCATCACACTCACGATACCAGCACATAGATCAGAATATACATTTGTGGACAAAGCATAATACATTAAAAAATCAAGTTATGTTTCAGTGTTGGTGATAATCTATACTGCCATAAGCTTCCAAAATAGGCTTTTTAATCTAGCAATAGTCTTGCTTGTTGTACAAGACTTGATTTTTGCCTCCCATGACTATCATGAGTTCCACCTTACCAGTGTATGAACTATTTACCACATGATGCAGGATTCTTAAAAGAAAAAAATCCCATACTGCAGAGGAGTAAGCCTTACAAAAAAAGGTCAAATAACAAGGAAAGCAATAAAGTAATGTTTAGCTTGTCTTACCTTGTTCATGGCTCCAGGCTGTGGCCCCCTCAGCCCAGCCTGTCCTCCCATCTGTGGAGAGCCTTGTTGAAGTGTCTCAGCCAACAAGTTCCCAGCAGTACTCATTCCTGGGTTTGGGTACGGCATATTAGGTCGCCCTCTTCCTGCTCCAATTGAACCGTTCATGACTTGCCCCTGCATCATCCCCTGTCCATTGCCTGCTGCCAACATCCCAGGATTCATGCCAGCGTTCATTCCTGTGTTCATTCCCATGCCAGGCTGGTTAACGGGACTGTTTACTGTTGGCATCATTCCTGCTGTAGATTGGGCTGATGGACCCTGGTTTGGTCCACTTGCACCCATCGCCATATTGGGGGAAGTCAACCCAGCCTGTGTCATGGGGCTTTTCACCATGCTGTTCAACATTCCCATTCCAGGACTATTTTGTTGGGTTTGACTGGCCATGCCCTGGCCAGGGCCACCAACCCCCATATTGAGATTTGGGGAGCTACCAGCCCGTAAAAGTTCAGAGAGCTGCTTGTGTTTAGAGGCAGCATCTTGTGCCAGGCCAAGGCTGGTCTGAAGCTGATTAATGTCACCACCATTGGTGAGTCCCAGTTCTGTGGAGCTGATCAGTTCATCTGGCAAGTCATGTTCCAGATCAAAGAGTGATCCAAAATCTGAAAAATAAAACAAAATTTATATGAGGTCAGAGCAATCAGTAGTGTCTTGAAGAAAAATCTTGTTCATTAGTTACTTGAAACAAAAAAATAATAGAAACTAGCAACACTTCACTTCATGTTCCAGCAAAATTCCCGTATCAGTCGTTACTGAAAACTATCCAATTTGTCATGACAGAAGTAATTTCTAAGCTTTAGAGTCTGAACTGAAGTAGAATTCTACTTCAACAGTTTGTGTTGAAAGATACCTAGGCATCTCAGACTATGATCTTTCAACTTGAAAAATCTGACAAGGAAGAAGAGGGAAAAAATTATTAAAATAAATCCCATAGTTATCCAATGGAATTAGACAATCATTACTACAAATAATTAAAAGCTTGATAGGAAACCACTGTCTTTAATTTTTAACTTTCACTTAACTCTGTCAGTTTTAGAACACAACTAATATAGTAATAACACTTGGAAAAATGTTTATTATTTATAAATAAGAAAGATATTTGGTTGTGGTGTTTGGGGT
>JAVSBS010007146.1:0-10934 GCA_033124195.1 Coracias cyanogaster | reverse complement strand
ATCTAAGTAGGCAATCAGAAAGTCTTCAACTGAGGTAGTCTCACCATGCAAAGGCATTTTAAGAACTGTACCACTACTGTATACTTAAGCAAGTCTGTTTTTGTAGAGTCAAGAAACTGGCCTAACTTGCCCTGGCTACATTAGATCTTGTCGAGGTTTAGGTTTAGTGAGAAAGTGGGCCAGAAAAGACAGTAGATGGAGCAGGTTCATTTCTTTCAATGGCAGTCCAGTTAGACTGGATTAAGTAATATGAACTGCACCCTCAAGTGTGAGAAAGCAACTTCAAAAATCTATGTTCTAACTTGTGTTGCATACTATGGACTGTTTTCTTACTTTTTAGACCCTACTTCTAAGAAGTCTATCTTTGACAGTGCCTGACCTGCAAGATGCAAGGAAACTGCTGGCCTGGGTAGGAAACCCACCTGGCACCAAAATGGACTTTAAACTAGTACACCTTCACAACGTGCAATCAAAATCCTTAAGTCAATAAGACACCAAGTCTTATCAAGTGATCAATTTTCAAATTAGTTTATTTCAAGCTAGTTTTACTGCAAGAGCACCTGGCAGCACCAGTGATTAACAGCTCTCAATGCATGCAAGGCAAGGTAGAGATTTCTGACAATGCTTACAATGCAAGGGAAATATCCATACTAATAACTCACAAAGAAATTAACATGTGAGTTCAAGTGGCGTATGCTAGTTTCTTTTGCATGCCTTCTAGCCTGCAGTCATGATTCGGACATTTTCTCATTTCTGAAGACAACAAACCTCTATTCACTCTTCAGAATAAAATACACATTTTATCAATATGGAGATTACCTCATCCAAGCAAATAGGCTGTAGTGAATAATACTAGTTTTCTAAGAACTTGCCCACATGCTACAAGATAGCAAGAACACTTTACTCTCAGGTGCACTGTACCCTCAGACTCAAGACCTTCAAGCATTTAGTCTCAGAGAAGAGTTGGTGTATCTGAAGAAACAGCATCATGTGTGAACAGTGACAACTGAAGAACCCTGCATGCCAGACATATAAGGAAACAACTTACTCCAGTGCTTACCTTGTTGCTGATCTTACAGAGGTAAAAGACTTTACAGGTTCCTGCCCCTGCATCCCATTTATTATACTATGGCCTGAACACAGACATATCAAATTAGAAAGCTGCTGAACATTCACCTTTATGCACAAAAATCTCTGGGCTCCAGAAACCTATCAGTGGATCAAATTATATCACAGCCATTAGGCTGACAATGAAACAAGTGGACAAAGCTTAAAACAGGACACTGAATACAGAGTATGTGACAGGGTTGACAGGAGCTGCAGATGATGTTGGATTACACAGAAAACATGATACCTTTACTGTGCTTTCAGACGCAGAAAAACAATAAGCTGCTGAAGTCAGTGTCCTCCCTGCATGGTGACATGAAAGCTACCCAGGAATGGAAGAGGGCCTAGACAAACAGAGAAAGTGCCCAGAGGATACAACCAATATACCAGAGAAATCAGCTGCTTAAGCTTGCAGTCAAGCACCAGCATTACAAGCCCTAGAAATGGATTGTCTGAAATGCCCTTAAAAAAAAAAAAAAAAAAAGGGGGTGGGGTGAGGTGGCAAACCAAAATACATCTTAAGAAAGAGGCAAAAACTCTCAAGATTCCTACCAGGCGGCTATGAGAGAACTTTGCTAGACAGCATTTTGGAGATCAGATTTATTCTTACCATCAAAGCCAAGGCTTTTCATGTAGATCCCCTATGAAGCCACAATTACCTAAAGGTAGTACAAACTGTCAAGCTTTTTCCTCACTTTAAATTATGAGTTGATTTAGTCTAATTTGATGCAAAATGAAGGGGAAAAAATTCAAAATCAGCCTAAAATATTAAGATCTATTGTTTCCAAAATCCTAGGACATCATCCCCTATATAGCTCTAATCATTGCTCACCCCCAAAGTGGGACTCTAATGCAGAGGTCTTCACTATCACTTACACAACAGCAACGGATAATTCTTATTCTGTATCAGGCTATTTGGGTAACAAACTCATCAGCATTAGATTTTGATATTAATTCTGTTCCCTGTAAAACTGGGGAAGCATGGCCTCCTTCCTTCCCTACTAATTCAGAAAAGACTTGAATCTATTCACTACATCAAGAAACTTGATAATCTGAAGTAAGACTGCAAACAATACAAACAGAAAACACATCTGAAAAGGACATTCTTAAAACCACTGGAAGACCACAAATACAAAGGCACAAAACACGTCAGCATGTCATGGTTGTACACAACTTCAGGCACAGATTTTTTAAAAACGACGGAATGTTTGTTGGTCAAAGTCCACTTCACCATCTAGAATGCACCCTCTGGTTATTAGTTGTGACAACCAGGTTTAAACACAAGTGTTTTACAAGTGTAAACAAACAAACAAAATCATTCTAAAGAAGCAACAGCTTATCATTCAACATCTATTGAAGTCCTAAAATTAGGGCCTCACTCAATTTCTGTTATGCTATCCTAATTTCTATTCAAACAATGGTGTCAAACACACCAAATCTTGCTTAAGGAAAAAGTCCCAGTTTTGTGAAGTCTCAATAATCTGCTAGTTTAAGTTACACTTGTCCTAAACTAGTATCAGCAGAAATGCCAATTCTAGTAGACATTGGTCAATGCATGTTTTTTGCAACTTAGAAGAAAATATTATTTATAATAAACTGTTTTCATTTTCATTATCAAAGTTCTAAACATTGGGGTTTAAGAGATACAAAGGATAGCAGGTGTTTACCACTGAAAATCACAGTGAAATTTCAATGGTTATAATTCTGGAACACGGAATTGTAGCTGTTCTATGAAAACCAAAGTGGTGTAATCATACGGAAAAGACTGGGCACAAGAATCAAGATAGGATGTATTTAATGTTTTAACATTAAGGGGCAATTTCAGAGACACCATGTACCTGCCTATTCATGCTGTGACCTAACACAACGCAAAGCTACTATATCTTGCCATCACTGGTGACCCAAGTAAGATTAAGCTTTGACATTTTAATTCCAAAATGCTGAATTCAGGCAGTTTATTTCCTTGTGAACATGTTGCTATTTGTCTAAATTTCACTGGGCTACCTTTAACTTTAGTGAAAAGTCTAAATTAATATTCTTATTCCCAAGACTGTTGTGTGTATGCCACTGAAATTCCCCTAAGACTGCTTTAAGGTACCTACTGCTGGTCTCTGGTATCATTAAATAGCTTTCATACTATTTCAGTTGGAAGTTTGATTGTGGACCACAGTGCGCACAAGTCTGAAAAGTTAGAGATGCCTTGCTGGTCTGCTATACAGGCGGGCAAAAAACGGGTACGTGCAGATAGGAAGAGAACACCCATCCCATACATGCAAACACGCTGATTCCATTTCATTTTAGAAGTGGTTACAAATAATTTCACAAAGAGTAAAGTTCACTTCATTGTGAAGTTAAGAACAACTTTGAAATGATGCAATCTGCATATACAATTACCAAAAAGTCAAGTCAGTTTTCTTGAGTATTACTGACTTGAATTCATTCAACATTACTCCCAAGTAAAGCCAAAAGCAATGCTGAATTTAGGTACAAAAATACATACAAGTAACCAGAAAACAGAATTCAACAGATCAGACTTCTTTATCTTGAACCAGTAATTCCCCAGAGCTCCTGAAATTATATTCAGGAATATAAAAAAGGCATTTTAGCTTCAGCAGAATTTATATTGAGCAAACCATACACCAGCATTTTGCCAGAACCTTCTTTTTAATAGAATTCTAAAAAAAGAAAAAAACCACAAAACCTAAGAATTAGATTATTGTAGTTCATTAACACATTCAAAGGATATTGTGAAAGAGTATCTGTTCACTTCTATTTGGGAGTCCTACAACGCAAGAAACATTAAATCATGACTCTGCAAGCAAAGATACAGTTCAAAACTCTACTTACATCTCTGTAAGAGATGTAAGTGAAGCTGCAGTACAGAGGTGTTTCATACCATCAAATGGAGAAAAGCAAAATCCTTCTCTGCCTCATCTCACATCCACCAATAATAGAAAATAACCTGCACCGTATTTCAAGGTCCTGTACCTTATTTGCACTTTTTAACAAAAATCCCAGTTTGGACCACAATTTTATCTCCTTGCTGTTCCTACAAATACACCTGATATTACCAACCAAACCACAAGTTGCTATGATTTGAGTTCATCAGAATTCAACATTCTTTTCTATTACTTTCTTCAAAAAGTTCTGGAAGAAATATATGCTTGAAAAAGAATATAGCACATCCAGTTTTTAAGAGAGCTTTAAATACATTCATATGCCATCCATTTTAAGGAAACTTGTTGCTATTTAGGAGGAAAACAAAGTCATGCTGTCAGATAGGTCACTTACTACTGCTCAGGGAGAGGATTTCTGTGAATTACCCTCGTTCAAGTTCTACTTGAAGTTCTACAAATTCAATGTAACCACACAAGTTTTTTGTCAATGCATACCACCATATGCAGAGGCAGATGTATTTTACTTCAGCCTGCTGCTACAGTTTAAGGAAAGACAGAAAAGCCAAATCCTTGGAGACAGGTGTGCATTGTTTATCTGTCAGTGAAATCTACACAGCAAAATTACCCCATTTGTCAAATAATAAATCTAAATGACACTTGGCCAAGCCCTCTCAGAGGGGGCACTAGTTCTGGTGATGAGAACAGTTCAAGTCCTATCACTGCATTGTTGGAACAACAACTGAAAGACTGCTCCTGCTAAAGCAGCTAAGCAAGACACTGAGGTGATGCACCAGAGATAACCAAGCAGCCTACAAAGATGCAAGATATACACACTGAAAAAAAACCATACAAAATTAAAGTCTAGTAATGATTTTCTCCCAGTTATAAAGGTACAAGAAACTAGAAATCCTACAGTAGAAGCATTTATCTCCAGTACTTTACAAAATCCACACATCCTAAACCCTAGAGTCTGCTAAATCCTTCCCAGATAAACTTACATTTTCTGCAAATCCACAACTGACCAATAAACTGTACCAGGGACCCTCTAGACTAAATCTAAACCCTGATCTAGGACCATGAGGGACAAGATACAAAAACTAGTAATTTTTTTTTTTTTTTAAATCCAATATATTCATTCCCAAGTTCAGCAGCAAGGGTTTCCCCTGAAATATGAAACTTGTGAATCTGTATTTTTAAATTGTTTTTTTAGTCTCAAAGGCTTTTTATTTATAAGTATTCAAGCTTCTGTTTCACATCACAATATATACAGTCCTTGTGTTGTATTGAATATTTCTTTCCTAAAAAAGTAGTACCCTTCTCTGCTCAAAAAAGTATATACTCTATGTCCAAGACACACACAATCCACTTGAAAGGAGAAAAAAACCCGCAGTTTACCCGTTCAGAAATTCATGATGTTCAAAAGCCTGCAAGATTTGCTCTAAAAATGATCAGTTTACTTTTAAAAGAAAATCTTGCAAATTCCCTAAATTTATTCCTAATGCAGTTACTTCAAGAGCCTACTTAGCTACAAGGCAAAGATGCCCAATTTTGCCACACAAGCATCCACCACTGCAATACTCATTCATCAAACCATACAACAAGGCATCTCTCATCTCATAACAACTAATATTTGTAGAAAAAAGCGACTTTCAACAAGAAGGGATAAAAATACTTAACCAATTGTTCTAAGTTAAGTGCAGCTAATGACTTGGTCTTAAACATTAGCCAGAAAACAGGTTTGTGAAAAGTATTTCACATTAAAAGCAGTATATACAAACACTGGGGAAAAAAAGCCACATAGCTGTTTGAAAACAGAATCGAAAACCACACATATGCTTCTGGAAAAGGCAATGAGACAAGATTAATATGATTCGTTTTGAGCAAAGAAACATCTTGATACAAGAAAAAAAAAAAGTCACTGGTTTAAAGCATCCAGTTAAAAAAGTATCTTTAGGAAAGACTTACACTCACTTACTCAGGGAGATAACTCTTTAGGATGCACTGAAATTATTCGTTGGGGTGGCTGAGCAGAAGTGAACCAAACTGCTGTTCACAGGTTTGCCAATACAATGTTTCAGAAAGCCTTGCTAGACTAGGTGCAATATATCAAAACAATGTTTCTACCAGTAATGAAGGTAAGCACAAGGAGCTACACCGGCAAAGCACTCAAGAGCAATCAGCCACCCTAGAGAGGCACAAACTCGCACCCCATACTAAGGATACTCTACCAACAAAAGGTGACCCCACTGTAAAGCTCTAATGGCCCTCAGAAAATTTTAGTATCTGGACAAGATATATAAAATTGCCATTCTTTCTTGCACCAAATTAAGCATTTAAATAGAAAAAGATGTTGTAAAGAAATGCCTGGCGGTTTAAGGGAATCCATGCAGTCCTGCTCCTGAAGCTTTTTTTTTTTTTAGAAAAAAATTAGACTGTTCCAGAATTCTAATATACTACATAACACTGACAATACCAAAACTTTCTACATCACTTCAAACTGTTTGTTACTAGATGTGCTACAAACTTTTCAGTTTCCCCCTGAGACAATGTTATTTCTTACCTCCTAAAGAAGGAGGTAAAACAGCATGTTTCATAGTAAAGTGAATTTTAAGCAGGGAACACATGAACCATTTAAGACTCTTAAGACAGAAGGAGATGCAGCACTGCAACAACAGTGGGAAGTACAGCTATATTTGGCTGCTGCCAATAAATAGAGTGTTAGAAAATCTTTGCTGACTTCTTTTTAGAAGAAAACCACCAAGATTTCAGTTTAGTACATTCCAAGCCCAGAATATCAGCTTCATACAGGTGACAGGGAAAACGTGAGCGAATTAGAGATTCAACTTTGTCTCCAATATAAATACACTTAACGTCCACAAGTTTGGGAATAAGTTAACCAGAGTCAGGCATTGTTTTTAGGTATCTAGGAAGCTAAAACAGTGTTTCAGATTAAGAAATGAGTCAGAGTTAACAGCAAAAGAGACACAAAAAAGATCCACTATGCACAAGTGCTAGAAAAAGTTTCATCAGCAGTGCAAGTGTCTTACCTTTCTCCTTCCCCCTCTAGTGATGCTGTGAATCTAACAGTTTTAAAAAGAGTGCTTGAGTAAGTACACAAGCACAATGTTATTTATTTCCTATAACTACCTAAGGAGTGGGGACAACACAACAGATAGGTTAAAAAAAACATGTAAACTTCAAAGCAGTTTCCCACAACAGCAGTAAAAAAAGTCCCACAGTCTCTCAGGCAGCAAATGAAAAAACATAACCCTTGAAACACATTTATTGGTTAAGAGGGTTTATTTTATTTCATTAGAGAAACAGGTATGTTAAAATGTTAAAAACACAGAAAGGGGAACTATCTGAAATCCAGGTAATAAGTTGTCAGCACAAAAACCAGAAAAATAAGAATCCTTTAATGGTTTTTATGTAGCATACATAAAGTGTTCACACCACTATAAACCTCTGGATAGCTAACAGATGATGACAATCTCTATCACTTTGAGAAAAATTCTCATTTGTGCACTACTGAAATTGCCTCACAACCCTTATTGCTTCACCGGAACTTTAAAAAGTTCATCTATTAAGCTGCCCAGTAAGCTAACCATTAAAATAGACTACGTATTCTGTGAAAATCTGCACCTGAAAAACTGAAACGCTTTCACCAATTATCCAAACCTTATTTGATCACAAATGTCTTAAGATACATGTATTCATCTGAACAAAAATACACCTTTAGCTTTCACGTTTTTCAAGTATCAGGACTTCTGTCAGAAAATACATTTTTATTCCACCTCTCTAAACATAGCAAGATAACCACCATAAAGACAAATTAAAAATGGTTACTACTGAATTCAGTACTGGTTTCCAAGTCTAGCACAAAAAAACCAACTAGCTCAAGCTGAAAATCAGCCTCTCCAACACTTTCCTATGTATGTTCTTAGTAGAGACCTGTTGATATTAGGAATAGTCATGTCCTCTAGTTACAACATAACATTGCCTGTATCTAATACGCTCTAAAAGTTACACACAAACTCTTCAGAACTAATACATCATTCATTAAGAATAAGGAAGGCAAAAATCAAAAATTTTAAAGATAATTCCAAGTAGAATCACATTCACTGCTCAACTAAAAACTGGCACTAAAACCTTCTGTATACTATCAAATGAGGAGGTTTTTTTTAAAAAAACAAAAGGAAAACAAAACCCAAACCAACCAACCAACTCTTCCTTTTTCTTGCCAGCTGTTGAATGCATTGAACAAGACCCACCAGTGGCTTCAGAAATGCCAACACTCGCCAGACTGGCAGCAGGAGGCCTCCTCCACATCCCATGAGCTAAGAAGATCTAAAGTGAGTTCAAAGAAACTCCTGTGGGACAGGTAACCAAGTACTCACCGCAAAATGACACCAAATACTCATCTGCTTCACAAGGAGCATCAAGAAGCTGAACTTTACTTTGCACCCCCCTGCCCCCCCCTTCCCAGCACAATCAATTCATATTTGCTAGGGATTGGGACACCTAAGATTTCCAACCTCTAGCTTGCCGTCGCAGCATCATCAAAGACCTTTGCAGGACTGCAGAGAAGCCCCTTTATCTTCACAGCCCTTAAGCCTACAGGACAATTTCAGACATTTTGGTCTTGCAGCAAAGAAATGGGAGATGCAAGATGAACTATACTCCATATTGATTCTTAATGCAAATAAGATGAAATAACATTTTGTTCCTAAGAAAATAATCTCGATAAAGCTTATGCCCCAAACTTAGGATCTAGATTTTGGTTTCAGCTGTTTTTTCCTGAAGTCGATGGTCTATTTGAATCAGAAAAACAGTTTTTAGATTATCTTTCTACATGGAAAAGTAAGGAGGATTGTAAAAAAAAGTAAATTAAAAAAGCAGACTACATGTGAGAATAAAAAAGAAAAACAGGAGAAAAAAAACTTGTATATGCAAAATAAAGTAAGAAACGACACATTTGTGTGTACAAACATACACACAATTCAACAATGAAGTGTATGAAAGAACCATCTTTAGCCCTACTTCGTATTTCTGCAGCTGGCAATAAGGGCATATGCTTAGCAGGAGCTCAGTTAAAACTACTACTCTGAAAGACACGAAAATGACAAACTGTTAAGTCTTATCTGCAGTTGATTAAAAGCACGATGAACTGAACAGATTTGCTTTCAATCACTTCCAAAAAACCAGAAGGGCAGAAACATCCGAACACCCTCCATGAACGCCAGTGGGTTCAGACGGAGCGACATCGGGAGAAGCAGACAGACAGAAAGGACGAAGGCAGGGACGAGTTAACAGCAGCCAAAGGGAGGAGATTTAGGCAGAAGAGGGGAGAAAAGGGCAGTAATTACGGCAGCGAGAGGTGGGGAGAGCCTGGGCCCCCGAGACTGACCTGTGCCGTCGCTGGCGGACACGGAGAGCGCCGGTGAGGAGAGTTTAGGCCGCTTGGCTGAAGGCGGGCCCGGCTCCACCACATTCTCGGCCATTTTTAATTCTTTTTTAGACAATCCCTCAGAGCAGAGAGACGGCGGCGGATGAACCCCAAAACCTTCACCTTCTTCTCGGGCCTCGAGTCAGCTGAAGAACAACAATAACACCGAGAGCGAGCGAGGAGGATCTGGCGGAGGAGGGGGGCCAAGTTCCCCTTTTTCTGCCCCTCGGGCTCCGGGAGGGCGGCAGCGGAGAAGTGGGGAGAAGGTGGGAGCTGGGGCGAGGGGGAAGAGGCCTCTTCCCCCAGGCGAAAGGGCTGAGCGAAAAATGGGAAAAAGCAGGTAAAGCCCCCGCCAAAAAAAAAAATTAAAAAAAAAAAAAAAAAGAGGGTGGGGGGGTGTTGGGTTTTTTTTTTTTTTCCTCAGTAAAATTAATCCCGGCTGTTGTGCTGCTGGTGCTTCCTTGCTGCCGCCACCATCATCATCTTCATCCTTCGGGGGGTCTCCTCCTCCTGCTGCCTCCTCACCGCCGCCATCAGCCTCTTCCTCCTCGGCGCCGTCCTCCTCCTCCTCATCGCCACAAGGAGGCGGGCGAAGGAGGGGAGAGGAGGAGGAAAAAAGAAAAAAAGATCACCGTCCTCTAGCAGCAGCTCCTTCCCCCTCCAACACCACCCGGCAAAAAAATACCCACCGCCAGCAACAGGGCTGGGGGGGAGGCGGCGGGGAGAGCGGCAATGCGTGCGCGGGGGCCCCAGCTCCACTCGCTTCTTCCTCGCCCGTCGCTAATGGCTGCAGAAAGGGGAGCTGTAAGGATGAGGAGGGTGAGGATAAGTCCCAGGAGTCTCCGCTTCACATCTTGTTGTGCAGGGAAGGAGGAGGGGTTGTTGTCCTGATGGAGGCAGCACCGATAGCGGGATGGGAAGGTGGGGGGCGGGTTTCAACACCCTCTCTGCCCCCCCCACTTATCTTCTTTCCCCTTCCTCTTTCTCTCGCTTAGTAGCAGGCTGTGCCCCCCCGCCGGCGCAGGCAGAGGGGCTGATCCCACAGCAGCGGCAGGAGGAGGAGGAGGAAGAAGCCGGCCCCTCCCCCCCCTCTGTCTACCTTCCCCCCTCCCGGGCGACCGAGGATGGTTGCGAGCGCTGGCGCTGGGCAGGGAGGGGGCTGCCCGTCTCCGCTCCCGCGGATCCACGGGCTGTGCGGGGCGCGGGAAGGGAGGGAGAAACCCCTCGGGCGCGGCGGGGACTCCCCCTTCTCTGCGAGGGTGGGGAAGGAAGCGAAGAGGTTGGTAGTCGGGAGGGGAGGGGGAGGCCGGTCAGCGAGCCCTCCGAGAAGAGGAGGGGGATTAAAACTAAAATAATAAAATAGAAGAAAAATTACGCCGGGGAAGGTCTGGGGACTCGCCCGGGGGTGGGTTAAATGGCCGGGAGGGGGAGGGGGTCCTCGGCGCTCCCCGGCGAAGTGGGGTGGGGGGGGGAGTGGGGAAGAA